>BQNB010027142.1:1452-57903 GCA_026074375.1 Tanacetum coccineum | reverse complement strand
CATTAAAGAATTCTACAAGATGTAGGAGAAATATGAAGATTCTGGAAGATCTCCTTAAGAAGATAAAGATAACAGATTGTTAATACAAATAAGGTCTAAAAAATCATAAAACTCTATTTCTAAGATTAATCACTTAAGGTATGAATAAACAAATCATTAAACATGATTAGTGATCAAGAAAATATTTTTTCTTAAACCTTACATTTCTACAAAATTGTTTTTATAAAAATATAAAAACAAAATATTTATTCATAAAAGAAATGTTTTATTAAAACATTAAATTTGAAATCAGATTTCCCACCCCCCAAAATAGAAGGTTCCAAAACAGATAACACCTTCCCCACAAAAAGACAAAAAGAGGAGCGTACTCTGCGGCGCCCCCCTTATAGGCCTGGCGGCCCCCTTATATATTAGGGACCGCCGGGACCGCCACCAGCATAACGGCTCTTTTTGTCTTCTATAAATACTAGGCCACGCTATCTAAAAATACAACATCTTGCCACGAATTTTCTTAGATATACTTTTATCTCTTCTTTATTTCTTTCTAAAATACATATCTTGATCACTAACATACCTTGATCTTGTTTCAAGTGATTAATTCTTTCTTCCTCCCTTCTTCTTCTAATCAAGTGCAAGAGAAGAACAATCGTATTCTTCTACATACGAATTGTTATCAAGTGATCTCTCTCTTCCTCCTCAAGATCACAAATCTTCATTATATTTACTTTGTGTTGTTGTGTAAATTGGATTGTGTGTAGATCCAATAGTGTAAATTGTGTATTGGTGTGATTTGGATTGTGTGCCAATCCAAGGGTATATATCTTGTGAGTGTATAAAGACTTAGTGAAGTCTTAGATTAGTTCTAGCTAAGATTAGGACTCGACATCTAGCTTAGTGTCGGAAAAGAAAGTAAGCGACGTGTAAATGGTTTTCTCCGCCTAAAGGGAGCTTGTTGACATAGTGAAATCTCGAGTGGAGTACTCAGGGAGTAGAGTAGGAACGAAGAGGTGCTTCGTAGCCGAACCACTATAAATCTTGGTGTCTTGGTTTGATCGTTTCTTTCTCTATCTCTCTATATTGTTATTATTTACTTAGTTCATTACATTAGATAGTTTAATTGTGATTCATATTGTTGATTGATTGATATACAACTCGAATCAAACAATTTTCTAAGCAAAGTGTTAAAACGGCCAATTAACCGGTAAACTATTCAACCCCCCTTCTAGTTTCCTACAATTGGTATCAGGAGCCAAGGTCACTCAAGATTTTTAAAATATATTGTATTTTAAAGCTTGGATCAATCTATGGATTCCGACAAATATCTAGAAGGGCAATCTATGCAAAGACCACCACTTTTTGAAAGTGATAGTTTTATTTATTGGAAAAATAGATTCGAGACATATGTTAAATCAAAAGATCTAGATCTTTGGCATGTTATTACCAATGGTGATTTTCAACCCATTATTCAAAATCCGGAAACCAAACTTGATGAGGTTGTCCCTTTTGAAAAACAAACCGATGATCTTAAAAGAAAGCTTGCGAAAAATAATGAAGCCAAAATGGTTATTTACAATGCTTTGCCTAGAAAAGAATATGAAAGAATTTTCATGTGTAATACGGCAAAAGAAATTTGGAAAACTTTGTTAATCACCCATCAAGGTAATAGCCAAGTCAAAGATAATAAGATCGACCTTTTGGTTCAACAATATGAACAATTCGTCATTTCCGAAGACGAATCTATAGATAGTGCCATGATTTTTGATTTTAAATAATAAAATAATATTTTATTATTTTATTTATTTAATAAATTCACTAAAAGACGAAAAATATAATTTTTCTCGAAACTTCTCTAATGTGTTTATTATGAGTAAACGTTTCATTTTCAACAGTATTATGGTTTATTTTCAAGTGACTAAGATTACCGAATGGACTTGTCGAGATATATTTATAATTATTAATTATAAATATTTATTTATATTACTTATCTATTTTCTCTAAATAGTATAAGTATGTATTATCGAGTAATGGGATTGATACGATTGTTGACATATGTCGTCAACCATCACACCACTAAATTGTTTTGGGTAATTGTACAACGCGTCTAAACTCTATGCATCAAACATGAAGATTGTTTTGGAATTGGATGATTAAATTGAGACATTAACTGGACTATGTCGTGTGCGGCTGTCGTTGCATTTGCTTATGTGATTAAGATTTGGTTGCTAAAGACTTGCTTGAGGTGAGTTCTGGTAGCCCCACTTTTTACTGTTTTTCTGTTGGGGGAAAATGATACTCAAATGTGTTTTGAAATGTTTTGAATTGAACTGTGCGAAATGTGGTTTTGTTTTTGGGACAAGTTATGTACTTATGACTGCTATGTGAATATTATGTGATACATGATTGTTTGGATCGGATGGGTACGCCTACCCAGTGTTTGTGAGATTATTAGATCGGATGGGTACGCCTACCTAATATTTGTGTGATTATTGGAGCGGATGGGTACGCCTACCAAGGTTTGTGTGTGGTCCTGTCCTAATTTTAGTGCACCAACTGGTAGGCCCTTTAGGTGCGTAAATGACATATGGTTATTGATTAGCTATGATGCTAAGGTTGTTTACGTATATATTCAATGTCATATAGCACTATTGTCCATTGTTTTGAGATATTGGCACAGCTTTTGGGTTTAAGGTCAAACCTACGAGCTCACCAACATTTTTGTTGACATTAGTGAAAAAAGAGTAGTTTGGTGATTGTGATAGCAGACTTAGAAGTATCCCGAGTGGATTTTCATTTGAAGTCTTGCTTGCTTGTTGTTTGATTCTAGTATTTGGATGTTTTGGATTAAGTTTGGATTATGGACCCCTGTGAGGGCGTTTGAATAATTGTAAGAGATTGTGGATTTTAGTTGCGATTTGGGACATCAATCGAGCTTGTTCGAGGTTGATGGTCTTCATAGCACTTGGAGTTTGCGGCCGTCGTTGCATTTGCTTGTGTGATTGAGATTTGGTTGCTAAAGACTTGCTTGAGGTGAGTTCTCGTAGCCCCATTTTTTACTGTTTTTTCGTTGAGGGAAAATGATACTCAGATGTGTTTTGAAATGTTTTGAATTGAACTGTGCGAAATGTGGTTTTGTTTTTGGGACAAGTTATGTGCTTATGACTGCTATGTGAATATTATGTGATACATGATTGTTTGGATCGGATGGGTACGCCTACCCAGTGTTTGTGAGATTATTGGATCGGATGGGTACGCCTGCCTAGTATTTGTGTGATTATTGGAGCGGATGGGTACGCCTACCAAGGTTTGTGTGTGCTCATGTCCTAATTTTAGTGCTCTAGCTGGTAGGCCCTTTAGGTGCGTAAGTGACATATGGTTATTGATTAGTTATGATGCTAAGGTTGTTTGTGTATATATTCACTTTCATATAGCACTATTGTTAGCCTTAAAATATGGTGACAAATACAGAATTACATTAGTTAATTTATAGTGTGTCACATAGGGACTAATAATGACTAGTTACGATAGTTATGTGGCACTGGGACTATAAATACCCCCTTCATACTTCCATGGAGGGGTGAAGCTCACTTTTGTAAAAGTGTAAGTGTGTATGTTTCCTCTCTAACACATACACTCTTCCCATCTCTTTAACCTTTCAACTCTAATAAAATGGCTATTCATTTATTTCACTTTATCCAACCTCCAGATCTATTTTAATCATTGTTCTTGTTTGTCTTTTATATTCTACAATTGGTATCAGAGCTACAGGGGTGTTTCGTATCATGTGTTTGTTTGTTTAGGTTACTGTTCATGTTACTGTTCATGTTACTGTTCATTCATGGTGTTACTGTTCGTCGTGGTTATTTTTTCTTAGGAAAATATCATGAAAATAAGTTATATGTTGTTGTTTATGTTACTGATGTATTCCTTGTGCTTCAAGACAAGATTATAGATGAAACAGATATGGGTTTATGCTTATTGGGTTTCTTGGTTGCGTTTTGACAAAATGACAAAAACAGATGTGACCTGCGTTTTGTCTCAAGGGTTTGCGTTTTGCTTCAAGCTGCGTTTTGGCATTGCGATTTGTCCCAAGTTGAAGACCTTTATGTTGCACATCTAAACGACATGCTGCAAAATTTTTAGAAACATTGTGTTTTGTCTATCAAGATTGCGTTTTGTTTCTATTGCATTTTGACTAGCAAGAAAAAGGGTTGTGATTTGCTCGGTTGCGTTTTGCTACACATAGCCAAACCGAGTCAACTCAGTATTTACCGAGTTGACCCGGTCAAACTCAACCGAGTCCATAACAGACTCGAAAGTTAAACCACATAAACAACAATATCAACAGCCATCAATCCAATCACCACAAATCCAACAACTTTAAACCTAAAACCCATCGTCACACTACAACAACTTCAACTCCATCATCTACTACATCAAAACTCGAACATACAAAAAGATCTCAGATTCATTGTTTCGTAGGATTTATTTATACCTTAACCTTTATAGATTGAACCCACAAAAGAAACAATCATCATCAATCGATACATACTCAAGACAACACCTACCCATGACCAATGAAGGCCTTGAAGTTCCTGTGGTTGTTTCAATTGAAGATGTTTAAAGCTTGTCATATATTTCTAATTCATCTAATGAGTTTCAGATTTATGGATTCAAGATAATTGTTGTGATTATCTAGAGGTTATAAGGGTGGTGTTTATTTATGATGGAAGAGAAGGGATGCATTTGTTCAATTTGTTTTGCTAAGATGGAAGGGATGGGATGATGTTTATACTCTTTTGTTTGTTGCTTTGATAGAGAGAAGAGATAAGGTAGGTAAACAGATGGGGGCGTCTGAATGTTATGAATGGTATTAGGGTTAGTGAGCCCTAATTATAAGGGTGACTTATACTCTTATGTTGAATCCGGGTTGTAACAACTGTTGGGCTGGGTTGGATATATTAATTGGTTGGCCCAGTTTATTGAATGATATTGGGTCAGTACTTAATGGATTCAGATGGGCTGCTTTTAGATATTGAAATGCAAATATTTAGCGGGCCAAGTTTAAATTGGTGATGGGATGGTGTTATATTGATTGGACCGACATTGTTAAGGTATGGACATCATTTTTGGATTAAGCCGGGAATAATACACTATCATGACAAGTTTGACTAGACAATGTTTGTTCATTAACGACATTCAAAAATACCATTTGTTCTAGTTTAACGACATTCTTAAACAACAACACAACAAACACGATACATAACACTAAAATGATCCGAAAAAGATTCAATAAATGACAAACGGCTAGAGATTCAGTTTACGATGACAAGTGATCACAAAGTTGATTTGGTATCCCTTATTTAAGCTTGAAGTTGGTTTCACGAAGGCGTCTACTTATTTCATCATCGAGACTTCCTTCTATTTGCTACCCTTTTTCTTTAAACCCAATCTATCGATTGATGACTTACTTGAACGTACAACGGTTATGATTGAGACTTGCATTATCTAGTTACCAGTAGTCAGGGGTGGTTGGTTGTAGACCTAGTTAACTATCACTTAAAGGAGTTACATTGTGTTAACATTAGATTCACCCTTAAAACATAAGATCCGGAGGCATGGTAAAGTGAAAGAGAAATTAAGCCATGTTTATTAGAGAGAAAAGATGAGATATGGGAAGATATGTGTGTTAGAGAGAGAACACACACACTTACACTTTTACAAAAGTGAGCTTCACCCCTCCATGGAAGTATGGAGGGGGTGTTTATAGTCCTAGTGACACACAACTATCGTAGCTTGTCATTATTAGTCCCTATGTGTCACGCTATAAATAAACTAATGTAATTCCGTGTTTGTCACCATATTTTAAGGCTAACAATCTTCCCCCAATATGTGGACATATACGGAATTACTTACAATGTTCCTAACAAGTACAAATACAATTAAATAAAGTCTTCCAAAGCGCTTCCAAAGCTGAAGTTGTCTTGTGAGTTCTCTTGGTCTTGAAACTTGTATTCCAGCTTGGATCTTCATTGTCTTTACTTGTTCTGGAACCATTGTAGTATGCATGAGTTGGATTAACTTCCCCCCAATTCATGCAGCATGTCTTGAAAAGCTTTCTTCATAGACTCCTTTTTGGCGAAGTTTCTGAATCAGCTTCCCCCCAAACCAACATCCCTATCTTGAGCAGATTCTGAAACATTGATGTAGCTTGAACAATCTTCTACTTGTCATCAAAGTGCACAGCGGAATTTTGTAGAAGTCAAACCACACCAACGACCACTGCTTCTTGTCATTAGGGCTTGGTGAATATTCGTTCGGGGGTGCATGCGAGAAATCAGCAACAATTCTTCTCACGTATGCAGAATACTTCATAAACCATATTTGGTAAAGTAGTATACACTACTTCCCCCTGGAAGTTGACATGGTAACATCAAAGTCAACTAAGTCCCGGATGTACACATTTTCCCCCATGATGGTTGCGAACTCTCGGAAGCATCATTGTCGTGTACGTTCATATACTCGAGAAGTTCTTGTCATAAGCACAAATCTTGATATACAAAAGAATCATTACCCTCTTGACTTCAGAAACCGTAGAGGAGATGAAGCAAGAATCAAGAACACTTGGTATAATCAAGGTCTTGTGAATGAATGTCATCGAAGAACTTTGAAGATTTTGCTTAGACTGTGAAGTATCTTTGTCTTGGAATAGCACAAAAATACCCGTGAGAAGTGCTGATTACATCTCAACCTTTAAACTCTCTGGCTAACTTACCAACCTCGTATTCTGTCGGCTATTGTTGTGATCACTTGGTGAAGTAAACCCGATATATCAAACTTGAAACTGAAGTAAAATCCCCCAAATTTGTTACTTAATCTCGCACTATTGTTGATTGAAGAACGGTGCAGAAGAAAATCTCTAAGTACTCTATACCCACTCCGAAAGTATGAGAAGTACAACACCTCTTGAAGTTATCCACATCGACTTCTGCGTGTGACACTGAGTACTACAACGTAACTCCTTTAAGTGATAGTTATCCAGGTCTGCAACCAACCACCCCTGACTGCTGGTAACTAGATAATTCAAGTCTTAATCATAAGCTGTATACGTTCAAGCAAGTCATCAATCGATAGAAAATAGAAGAAAGTCTCGATGATGAAATAAGTAGACGCCTTCGTGAAATCTAACTTCAATCTCAAATAAGGGATACCAAAGCAACTCCGTGATCACATGTCATCGTAATCCGAATCTCTAGCCATTTTGTCATTTAAGTGAATCTTTTCAGGATCGTTTTGGGATTAAGTGTTGTTGTTTGTGTGGTGTGTTGTTATGGTTGATTGTGTTTTATGAGTCTTGATTCTTGATTGTGGTGTTTGTTTGTTGTTCTTGTTTTGATTATAATATTCCCAAATTCGGTCATATGCCCAAAGTCGGTCACATGCCCACCTGATGCGCGGATCGACTGGTCAAAACATGGGATTTCACTGGTCAAAACGCAATGACTTTAGTCAAAACGCAATGACTTTAGTCAAAACGCAATGAAACCTTCAAAACGCAACTATCTTGATCAAAACGCAATGAATAAAAAAATTGGGCAGAGTAACGTTTAGTCAAAACGCAATGATGTCTTCAAAACGCAACCTGCATCAAAACGCAACGATCAAAACGCAATGCTTTAGTCAAAACGCAACGATCAAAACGCAGTGCTTTAGTCAAAACGCAACGATCAAAACGCAGTGATTTAGTCAAAACGCATCGATCAAAACGCAGTGCTTTAGTCAAAACGCAACGATCAAAACGCAGTGCTTTAGTCAAAACGCAACGACGAACACTTCTTCAGATAGTCAAAACGCAGCCAAGAAAAAATCATCAAACTTTCTTGTAAGCTACGAAATGATGTTAAAACCACTTAGTAATGATGCAAGGAAGTGATCTAAGCCCAAAAGTACAAATCTTTAACACATTTAACCACAAACAAAGATCAAATCTTGATTTTTCTTGCCATTTTTTCGAACCAAAAAAAATAAACAAACCAAGCCACGAATTTGATCTTGTTTAACCACAATAATCAATAGATAAACAACACGGATTCCCCCTATGCTCTGGTGCCAATTGTTAACATGATTCACCCTTATAAACACAAGATCCGGAGGCTTGGTAAAATGGAAAAGATAAGTATCCATATTATTAGAGAGAAAAAGAGAGAAAAGAGAAGAGATAGAAAAAAGAAGAAGAAGGAGTGTTTTTGTATGTGTGTGGTTTAATAGAGAAAAAGGAACCACACACACACACTCACACTTTACAATGTGAACTCCTACCCCTCCATGGAAGTATGGAGGGAGTATTTATAGTCCCGATATCGACTAGCTAAACTAACCCGACCCGACTATAAATGATAAATGTAATTCCGGATTAGTCACCATATTTTAGGGCTAACAGCTGTATAAATTCAAAGAAGGAGATTTCAACAGGCTTCGCATTCAAGATATCAAAGACATGCTGCTTCTTCTTGTTCAAGGCAAGTTGACTAATCTCACTGTTGAAGAACCACTAGCTTTTAATGTCTCCTTGCGAATGTTTACAAGAAGCGTTGTCATCCAAAGGCGTATGGAAAATCTTCAATTAGGTGTCGAGAGTTATCAAAAGAAGCTCAACCTCACAAAGCCTATGACGGATAGATCAGAATGGTATGGAGGGGTTTGGGGGCTAAATGAAAGAAGCTTTATTCAGAATTACTCAATCCCAGAGGTTTCGTGAGCTTCACCCCTCCATGGAAGTATGGAGGGGGTATTTATAGTCCTAGTGACACACAACTATTGTAACTAGTCATTATTAGTCCCTACGTGTCACTCTATAAATGAACTAATGTACTCCGGATATGTCACTATATTTTAAGGCTAACAGGAGCAATTTGGAAAAGAAAAGAGCTCATTTCATGATCAAAGACATCAATAAGCTGCTAAAGGAAAGAAGGATGATGAGGAGTTTGGAGAAATTCGTTGGTGGTAGACTCTACGAAACTGACCTCAGACTGCTGCAAAGAACAATATGACTTCGTCATATTGTGCTCTTATCTCAAAAGGTCATTTCGTATACTATACACTTATAAATTTGTATATATATAGTGTAGACTTATGATGAAAATAAGGTGTGCTCGAGTATAAAATTTTCAAGAATTTCTTAGTAAATTCAAAATTTTTCAAATTATTATACTCAGCACAGTCTTATATACCCTCAAAACTTAAGGGGGAGCATTAAAATGTTCCTTATAGTAATTATGTAATATTTTGTCCCCGAACGTTTAATCAACCAAAATATCAAGGGATTATAATTTTAGATAAGGGGAGAAAATGAGATTAAACTGAATCTAAATTGTATTGACATATGATCATATAAAATGGACTCAATGCACTCCAACACTTAGCATGTATTACGATTACAGTGCACATGTTAAGGGGAAGATTTTAGCGATGATGAAAAACTCTCAAAGTGTAAATCTTTTGATATTTATATCAAACACTTTGATTGAACTTTTCAATGATTTTGGTTTCGATTATGATGGAATACCCAAAAGACCAACCATGTGCTTAAATTTACAGAGTTATAAGGTGGTTAGGCATAGGTATTCAAATCCCATGATTCAGCCAGAACCGGAGGGATCTACCTAGGGATATCCACTAGTTAGTGTAGATGTCCTTAGGTATGATACAAAAGGAGAAAAAGTGAGAATCGGGAATAATGTGGACTGAGATGGAGCTAACAGTGGAACAAACCCAACAAGGTGTTAGTTATGAAGTCTCGGTAAGCATTGAAGGGGTTGAAGAATGAAAAAGAAATGTAATGATAAAAGGTGAAAAGAAAGAAGCCCTCCATACACTTAGGCAGAAACCGGGTCAATACATAATCTGTCGGAAACACTAAGGTGTTGTCTGACATTAAAGATAGTCATGGACCCAGTGACGCTTTGTACAACCCTCCCTAGCTACTCAAGGTCTCTCAACAAACTATTGTTTCATTTCTCACGGAGATTACACGCATTTCTGTCAACCTTCCCACTCCGAGTTGGTTGATATTGAAAAGGTGGCAGTCTGCTCCAGCCTGCCTTAACAGCATTAACCCTTTTTTCCTTATTTTTACTTACTACTGCTCTATCTCTAGCAGTAGTATCTTTTACCCTGACAGTATTAGCCTTTTTATTGAAAATACTGTTTTGTATCGAATATTTGTTAAATGGCCTTGTGACTTGTGAATATCCCTTTTTATAAGCATTTGATATTGTCTAGGATGATTCACAGTTGGTTTTGAGCCAGCAGTTTTAACTGGTCTGACAGCAGTATTAACACTTGCACCAGCAGTATTAATTTTGCCAGACTTGGTTAATACTGCTTGTGGAACAAATCTTCTATAAGGGTGAGGGTGAGTCATTCTATTAGTAAAGTTCTTGTGATTCACCCTACTTATGTTGTTCTACACTGGTCTTATAACCTTTTTATCACACACATAATGAAGATGCTCAAAACTACCACAAACAAAACAAGCTTTATTAATCATTTTAAAGTCACTTCCTAGTCTTTTGGGATATATTATTGTTCTCATATTCTTTGTTCCCGTAGAATGCTATGTTTGTTTTGTTTAGGTGTTTCCCTAGCAGACTCAGCAAATTTTATTTTTTCAGTGCTAGGTCTAACAGATTTATTTTCAACATTAGGTATAAATTCTACCTCACTATCATCATCAGAATTCCAATCCTCAATGACTAGAGGTCTAAAGCTGTTCTTCCTAACAGTTTTAGGTTCTACTACATCACCATTACTTTTTACACCAGTAGACTCAAGATTTGACTTAATTGTCTTAACATTACTAGGTGTAACAATAGTAGTAACATCCATATTCTCACTTTCAACTATTTCATCCATAAATGTTAATCAGGTTTGCGAGGTATGAAATTCCATGTAAAAGGTGGGGGAACTGCATGATATCCCTTATCAGATTTGGACTTATTATTCTTCTGATTTTCTAACATCTCAGATGAATTCACAAAGCTTTCTACTGCATTGAGAAGGCTGCATAGAAAGAAACTGGCATTTATCCGAGTCCAATTTTAAACTTGTCAATGACTTACTTCTAGCTAATTATTTAAGATTTAGATGAATATTTGAAACTGTCTCTAATGGTTATTAACTCATCTCTCTCTTTTTCTCTTTTTCAATTTCTTTGTGTTTTCAACTAAAGCAGTGTCCTCTTAGTTTGACTTCCAGTTTTAAAACATAATGCATTTCTTCAACACAGCCTCAGTTTTTCTTATAGTGAGCTAGTCTAGCTTTTACAGATTCTAAACCTGCTTTATAAGATACTAAATTAAATTGAGACCTTTTGTAATCTGAAGACAAACTATCATATTGTTCTTTGAGAGTAGCATAAGCTTTTACACATGATTTAGAACAAGAATCTACCTTAAAATCTGAACTGGAAGAACTTCCTGAAGATGTATGTGCCATCAATGCAAAGTTTATAGGATGCTCTTCCTCAGCTTGGTAGCTCTAGTCGTACCCTCTAAGTCCATCTTAAGCAACCAAGGCATTTTCAGTGGGAGTTTCCACTGTCATAGTTCTTCTATTATTCTCTCTTCCTCTGTTTTCCTGATTTCTAGGAACTCTACATTCTCTTGCAAAGTGACCATATTTATGACAATTGTAGCACTCCACTTTAGTCCTGTCAAATCCAACTCTTTGACCATTTACATCTAACTTCCTGCCTGTCCTCTGGATGAATCTCCTAGCTCTAATTGTCAGCATGGCCATTTCCCATTGTAAATCCATTTCTTCTAAGTCATCAGGATCAATTTGTTCTAGATCCTCTCTTGCAAGTTGAGGAGAGTTGGGCTGACTAGCTAGAAAAGCACATATCATAGCATCACTAAGGTTATCTCCAGATGTAGAATTACATTGAGTATGAGTAGCACTAACTCCATGAGCAGTGTTATCTGCTTCATTTGTGCTGCTGTTGCAGTTGCTATTAGTGCTGCTGGAGGACACAAAAGCCACATTTTGTGGATTTTGGCTTGTACTTGATGATCCTGCAAGTTCAGGTTCATATATCTTCAAGTTGTTGTACAAGTCATCCAAACTGATGGTCTCTATCTCCTCTTTGTTCCTCCAGATCAAAGCATGAGTCTTCCATTCAGATGGAAGACTTCTCAACAGTTTTAAGTTCATGTCTTCTTGTGTAATAACTTCGCCTTGAATCTCCAACTGACTAATAAGTTTTTGCAACCTATCAAAAGTTTGATCCATTATCTCTGAACTTAATCCTGCAAAGTTCTCATATTGTTGCTTGAGTAGAGTTCTCTGAACTTTCTTGGATTCCTTGTTTCCTCCATACCTCTTCTCAATGGCTTCCATGAGCAATTTTGCATCTTTATATGAATGGAACTTCAGTTGATCCTTATTTGGGAGTGCCATCAACAGAGTTCCTCTAGCTTTCATCTGATTCCTCTTGTCTTGCTTTCCTTCTGTTGTAGTAGGTTTATATTCCTGCTCAATTTCTCCAACAGTTCTCTTTAGCACTTTGTTACTATTTTTAATTACTTCCCAAAGGGAGTAATCAGTCATGAGAAAGTATTGTTCTATCCTCATTAACCAGAGATCATAATCCCCTGGGTTGAAGATATGGAGTTTTGCAGTCAGAGTTGTAGAAGTAGTTCCTGCCTCCATGTTATCACTGAGAATTAGATCTTGTATGTGTTGTTGGTTTCTTCTTATTCAAAGCTTCACAACAAGCTCTGATACCACTTGTTGATCCCAATGAATAGATCTTTAACTCCTTAGCTTGATGTAAGGTTTAGTATCCTTTTGGATAGAAATCCAAAGGTACTAAGAATGAAACTTTGAGTGTATGATATAAACTATGCGGAATCTAGTTTATACCACTAAGAAGAATAACAGTAATGAATGTTTAACACACAGAAATATAACCAAAACAATAAGCTCCAATATATTAATATGAACACTCTTTGATAGTGTTAGGGTTTACAACCTTGAAGCTATGACAATGACTCGTTTTGATACTTTGAATTCTATACCCTAGGACCTCCTTTTATACACCAAGGAGTCCTACAAGGCTTACAATACTTTCCTAAGTTATCGTGATCTTTTAAACAAATAACTTATACATATCTTTTACAAAAATAACTCAATACTTATCTTCGTAAGTATTCTTGTTCTCTAAACAATCCTTATCTCTTTACTTGTCTTTATCCTTCTTGACAGTAGTAACTCTTCTAGCAGTTGTAATCCAGCAACATTACATTTTGTACCAGCAGTACTAATAAACATAAGCAGTAGTAACTTTAGTACTAGAAGTACTTATATATACTAACAGTAGTAACTGTGTACTAGGAGTCTTAACTTTACTACTAGCAGCACTAACTACTTAGCATATATTTCAATAAGATCACTAACAGTACTAACATTGTACTGACAGTATTAACTTTCCACTAACAGTCTTAACAACTTAGAGTATTTGCTTAACAGCAGTAACATTCACCTGAGCAGTAGTAACTTCAAGAAGCCTTTTTGATCCTAACAGTCATGACTAACAGTCCTAACATGGGAGTTCCACCACTTTAGAGCACTTCCAAGAAGAGTACAAGTGGCAAACTTGATTTGGTTTTCCACAGTGCAGTTGCTTATACGGAACACAGTTTCCATTCTTTCAATCCACTGAGTCAACTCGATGACTCCTTCAGTACCCTTAAAATATAGGGGTTTGCATTTCATGAAATCTGGGTAAGTGCACTCACGAGCAAGAGGAGCCTGTCTCCTTACACCCGTTCCAGAATCATGGCTGTCTTCGCCATTTCGGCTTCTGTCACATCACGTGCTGCCAGTGCATCAGCAATGCCTTGGTCGATTAGTGCCTTAAGCTGGGCATCAGTTATAGGGGTAGTGGTGGTGGTTGTTGTGGCTGGTTTTGACCTCGCGGTTCTTTTTGGTGTCATTTTCTTCAAATCACAAGAAAATATAATACCCGTTAGATTTCATAAAATCATAACCATGACATGACATATACATGATAAATAAAGTGTGATCACAACACACAGTGAAATATACAACTGAATTGAAATTAACAACGATGTAAATCGATATTCATTCATAATAAATTCGATTACAGACATGACATAATACATCCTTTCTATATCTAATCTGGAAAACATACATGACCGGTTCAGTTACAAAATGATCACTACCATTAGCTTACAAGATGAAATATAAAACCTAGAGCCCTACTAGCCGGGAGTTACCCGTAATACTTAGTAGGCTATACAAAATAGCTAGGACATAACCAGATCTTAAGAACTACTACCGGCCTCCTCCAGTACATCAGGATGTGCTAGATCCCTAGCAGGTGTCTGCTGACTCTATAATGCTGTCACCTGTGTCTGCAATGACTTCAGCAAAGTCAATGCCTCTACGAGTTGTGCCTGTCGTGTACGGTCTGCTGCCCGCAAAGCTCCAATCTCATCCTGTTGTGCTAACACTGTAGTACGCAATCCCATAACCTCAAAACATGCAATGTCACTGGCATCCATTGACTGTACCCAAAACTCATGAGAAAGTCTGGCCTCAGTCTCCATAAGTCTAGCTGTGCGAGCATGGGCGCGCCTATCCCTACGTAGCAAGTTGAGCTGATCGCTCATCAATGATCTATCATCCTGTGCATCATCAAGTCTCCCATAGATCTCATTAGTATCCTGTCTAACCGTAGTGACAAAGTCTGTCATCCTCTGACTCAAATCTGCCACATCAGTCGCCGGTATCTCCTCTGCAATCTCATCTGGATCCACCCAGACATCAGTAATCCTATAACCTATCTCCCTCTCCGGGTCATGCCTAATCTTAGCTTCCAATGTGGCAACAAAACCATAATCTGCCTTAAAACCTTTAGTAGGTCTAGCAGTAGGAGCAGATGAACACTCCCCGACCTCAAATCTAGAATCGGGAGCAATGCATAACCTCTTCGAGGCAGTAACGTAACCTCAGGAACATCCGCTCTACAGTCAGTAGAGGGTAAAAGCAAAGGTGGTGATGACGTAGGTAATAGTATAGGTAAAAGTGGTGGTGTCTTTGATGGTGGTGTCTCTGATTGAGATGTTAAGATGTAGGTGGATGGTGCATCAACTCTCATCATGGCCACAAATGCCCTGGTATGTGGAAGTACAATAAGTGATGGTAGTGGTAGTGGATGAGAAGTAGACGGTGACTCGGCTCTTAACCGGATCATAGCAGCTCTGTATTCCAAAGGATGAATAGGACTAGCAGGTAGTGGTAGAGGTGATACATGTAATGGTGATGATACTGGTAGTGGTAGAGATGGTATCTGTGGTAGTGGTGATGAGTATGGTGTAAGTGGTGATGGTGGCGGAGTAAATATGGCAAGAAATCTATCAACCTCTGCTACAGATGGGAATGGAATAGGTGTCTGATCCTGGATAGACATCCTGGCAGTGGTACGACATGCGGGTGGTGGGACGGAGTCGGCCGGAGCTAGGTGCTCCTCCTCCTCGTCCTCCTCCTCATCATCAGCATCGTCTCCGGAGGGCTCCTCCTCCTCCTCCTCATCATCATCTCTGTCATCAGGATAATCAGCTAGATCCTCCTCAAGATCCTCATCATCCTCATCCAGATCCTCCTCAAGATCGGACTCAGTAATGTAACCTGGTGAATCAGCAGTAAGTGAGACAGCAGCAGGTAGTAGCTGCTCCTCAGCTGGAAGCACATCATCCTCCGGTGGCATAAACTCTGGGTATACCGGCTCAACAACAAAATCTGGTAAAGGTGGTGCCTGCTCTGGCTCCTCAGGGACATGCACGTAATCTGGTGAGGGTGGGGCCTGAAGAGCGACATCCATATAAGCATAAGGGTCCTCTGGCATCATGGGTAGTCCATCGACTCCCGGAGATCCTATGTTTGACCGATCCTCGAACGGACTAGATACCTCCGTATAAGTAACCGTGGAATCCTTTGAATCCAACATGACCAAATCTGAAAATCAAAAGTAGCTTATATAAGTATTTAATATAAGACTCTTATCGTAATATACATAGTATATTATAACATGTATATCAATCATGAATGCATCTAGTCTAACCGACTAATGCAACAACTAGTGTATGTATGTCCCATGAAAACCCCTTTTGTATGATGCAGTGTTTGAAAACGGTTTATAGTCGCAGCAAAAAACTTTTGACCCTTGGTTCTCTATAACCCTTGGCTCCGTGATACCAATCTGTACACCCCCAAATCAGGACGCAGCGGGATATAGGAGTTGAGAGTGTTACTTCATAGATCAATAGCACAAGATATATATAAGAACGACCATTTAAAAGTCATTTAAAAACTGATACATTGGATTTAACAAATTGTTTGTTACAAAAAGAAAGCCCGAAGCTTACTAGTTCGTTTTTTCAAATACAAAGATTCTAGTCCACAAGCAGAATTTGTCCGCCAAAATGTAATGGACCAAATATTTAATGCATATGACTTCCAAAATGAAAGACCACCAATGTAATACCTTTGTCTTGTACCTCAATGGATCCCCTGATAAAACGATGCCTTAAAACGTCAAGCACTAATGTTTGGTGAATTCATAGATTGTAAAATGAATAATGTAGGATCGGCAAGATTGTCCGAGGAGTTATGTAAGAATGAAATGTACACAAGAGATACAGTAATCAAAAAGGTAAATTACGTGTTGCCCTAAGGCTCATGACAACTGTAGCTCGACGAGTATTAATTGCAATATAAATTTCCCCGAACATGCCCAGGAAGATGTTCTAAACCAACCCGCTACATCCCAAATCCGACACGCTATACGTTTGTTGTCTGGCATACCGACACAGTGAGCATGACTCACCCGAATGAGGATGTCAATCCTAAATAGATCTATTTATATCATTCGCGCTCATAACAAGTAATTGATAGTTCATGATAATGGGATCAGAGGGTTATCGCTACTTAGGCAAACACGTAATTGTAATGTAAAATGTCCACTTGCGTCTAGTTGTAAAACATGCGTATGTTTCTCACCACAAAATTTGTAAATCATTATAAATGTAAAACGTGGGGCTATGAACTCACCGTAGTGATTAGTAGTGGAATTAATAATGATATATGGTGTATAGAGCAGAATTACAAACTTTAACGATGACCTACAAAAGTATATGATCATGTCTTAAGAATAAAGTATGAATAATATAAAGTTTATGACTTCCGATTATAAATGTTGAACATAGATTCTTTATGTTGTTATATGAAGTTTCGCCTAAATTGACGTTTAGGCTATTTGCCTTTTATAAATAACATCATACTATCGTTCGGCCTATCATAATTTAGAGGTCATGTAGTGAACGTATGACGAGTCAGGACACTTTAAATCGTAAATCCACAACTCGTCAATACGACACCCCAGAGAGGCCTCATATGATTATGAAATTCCCTATTAATATAGTATTTGGTGAGGTTTATCAGTTTAATGTAAAAATGGATCAAAACTGGTCCGATACACTCATAAAGATCAATGCTGTTTTTTGGACAGCAACATCAGTCTCGGTTAAATGGTTGTAATTTACAAACTGTAACTACGATTAATCTCAAACTAGTGAGCATGGTTAGATATTTGTGTCCTCTACAACTTTTAGTTTTACAAATTTTGGGGTCACTATACAAAAATCTAGAGATAACCCAAACCATTTACCCTACAGTGCGCAAATCTGTGCCACCTTTGCCATTTCAGCTATAACTAATTCATCCGACATCGAATCGGGTCACATAGGGCTACAACCTAGTGTTTTTACTTAATACCCAAAACCTACTGATTTTGCCCAGATCATATGTTTTATCAACTGATCATAAACCTTTTTGCCACATCAATATTTTCTTATAGTCCATTTTTATACCTAGTTACGCATCTTTCTAACCACTAAGTTCTTTTTAATGTGATATAAAAGGCCAAATTCTTTTTTTAACTTCCCTCTCCATCATACTATTTTGTCTAAGCAAATATGTAACAAACACCGCCCATTTCATATATCAGTTGGAAGGTTCATTTGGGGTCTATGTGTTCATACAATAACTCAAGCATAAGAAAACACTCGAAAGGAGACGCTTTAACACATTCATCATTCGAAATAAAATTTACATCATAGGTCTCCCAAATTTTCATAATTCAAACACACATTTTTTGAAATTATTCTTCGAATGACTTTTATTTAATGGGCCTCTTCAAAATAATTGGTTTTCCATACCGTTAACCAAAATCTCCATCGCCCGTATTAACCTTCAAGAACCTGAATAAACATGGCGAAAACGTCAACAATAATGTTGAGTGGAAGTCCATAGAGTTTATATTTATAAAAAAAAAAATTCTTCCGAACACAAGTAACATTTCTCACAATTATCAGGATATAACGATGTAGATCAGACAACGTTATAGGAGGATTATTATAAGCCTCATGAATTGAATCGAACGTTACCATTTCATAAAAATGCCCACTATACACCCTCGATATGAGTGTATCTTATTCTCTATACAACGCATCCGTAGTGTCATTTTTTATGACACGAGACGATAGCTAGTCGTCACGGATTGGAGGTGGTAATCTCCAAATAGTACTATTCCTTGTATAAGCGTATGCCATTACCCGGCAATTAACAATTCATGATTTCCATGGGTCTTTTGTCTAGCGAGTTAATTCCAACTTATAATAATCAAGGCTACTAGCAAACATTCAAGTCCCTTGTGTTCAATTTTTAAAAACAAGCATGTTATCTCCCTCGCGGGTTTATATATCAATTCAAATATTAAAATGCGAGGCTATAAACTCACTTGGTGATGTCAGACGAGAATATCGATGAATAAAAACTTCGGACGTAAGCGCATCGATCAACCGAGACCTATACCAATTGTAATGGGTCTTAGCTTTCTAGCCGATAAAATTAACGATGACTCGTAAAATAAATAAGTATGTAAATATATATATATATATATATATATATATATATATATATATATATATATATATACATGTATCTTATATGATGATCATGACCTAAATGATTTAATTACTTCACACTTAGGTTTTTCTAGGTTCTTAACTAGTTTCTATTTGTCATTTTTACTCTTATGGTCCAATATATCCTAAAAAGCCCAATAGGCCCATAAGTAAGTCCATTAAATGTTTAAGTTGATATTATTAACCCAAGACCAGGTCTTAGCCATTAATTAAGCCTAAATGGGTTGGGCTTAAAGCCAAGTCCAATATGTCCATTTTAATACATTGGGCCTAATGGCCCAATCAGGCCTTATGGCCTATTTAAGCTTGTAAATGAGTATTATTATAAATTTTCGGGTTCTCGAGGTCGGGACATGTTTATTATCAGTAAGTTAACTTTTAAAAACTCCCAAGAAGTGGGTCCTACCACCTCGGGTTTTAGTTGTAAAAGCGTTTTATCATTTATAGTGTTCGTGTAGACGTAAAATTTTATATACGTTTAGGTTTACGAAAATAGTCGTATTTTAATAACCGTAAATGATATAATTGAAAACTTTACATCCTTAGTTTCATATTTAAGTATATATTACAGATCCAAGGTTACTTTTATACTTATTTTAAGTATACATATACTTATGATCAAATCACTACACAAAGGTCAAGTTACAACTTTGGACTGAAAACCCACTTTCACCATTTTTGATGCCATTTACAAACCATAATGAATTGGTTGATCATCCAATTGGTACAGAACCTACATGATTTTATCTAGGTCTCATAGTTTTAGGTTTTTAGCCAACTCAGTACGTAAGTATGACGTTTTGTGCCATCTGTACAGCAAGGTCAAAACTGATGTCTTTTGGTAAAATGGTCATAACTCAATTCTCTACAACCTAGGTAAATCAAATCAACCATTAAGCCAACCCAAAAATCCAGAACTTGCTGTTAACAACAGCCCTAAATTTTCAATAATTTCTAGCAAAATTTAATAATTGTGTTATTCCATTCTTACCTAGATCTATGCATGCATGTATCATTTTATTTCTTGATCATCATTTACAATACATGTACATACATAAAATGAAATCAAAATAAACTTAAACAAGTCTCATTAAATCTTTTACCATAAGAAAAGTGTAGACAAGATCACAATGATCAAAACAAGAACAAGCTTGATGAAGGCTTCAACTCCAAGCTTAATCTCCACCCAAATTACTTTTGATCACCATTTTATTTACCCATTGCATGTCGTATATTTTTAGTGGAAAACGTAGGAAATAACGAGGGGATTCGGAAAATATAAGTTGTTCGGATTGCATGTAATTTTTCCGGCGACCACGGCGGTTTCTGGCGGCGGTGACCGGCGGCCGACGGCGGCGGTGGCGGTTTCCGATGACCGGAAAAGTTTTTCGGTGGTGGTGGTGGAGCTAGAGAGAAAGTGTGTGTTTAATTTTATAAAAAGGAAGGAAATGAGGAAGTAAACTTCCTTATATATGTCTTGCACTAGTTTGGACTTTTGACAATAATAGTCCTCCCCTCTTTTCAAAAATTAGTTTTTGACACATGAACTTTTTACTTAAATAAAAATCAACTATCGTGGCTCGGGATTAAACTTCCAAGACCATTTTTATTTTCCGTTACACTTTTATTTTAACTTCTAACATTTAATAAAATGTGTACATTTTAAAACATCAGTTCGGCTCAAGACAAGGAACAAAGACAACGTTTGTAAAAATAATAAATTTCAAATTTCCATTCGAAATAAAATACGAAATAATTATTTATGACAAATAAAATTTTAAATGTCGACGTTTTGTTATGAACACTCACAACATAAAACGAATGCAACAAAATTAATTTCTACATGCATTTGAAAATATAAACGATCGAGCCTTAAGTAATTCGCCGGTTCTTTGTAAACGTCGCGTAATTTACGAATGTAAGCACTAATTCTCCCAGTTAGTCGTGAGTTCATATCTCAACATAAAAATGAAAATTATAATTAATACTCGAGAAATAAATAACGATCTGAAATTGACGGATTGTCCACAACATTTCCCCCTAAAAAGGGATCTTCGTCCCGAATATCAATTCATCTGTCGTCCGCTTCTTATTAAACATCAAAGAGATGAGGTATAACTTCCACATCTATCCTCCCATTCCCAAGTATATTCCCGGTCTACGACTCTGTTTTCCACCGAATTTTAACTATACAAATTTCGACTTTTCTAATTTGCTTTTACTTCTCTATCCATAATTTCAATGGGTTCTTTGATGAAATAAAACTTCTCGTCGAGCTTACTTCTCAAGAGGAATAATAAGATCATCCTCACAATAGACAACTCTTTCAAGTTCGAATCATGGAATGTATTGTAAACACCTTGAAGCTCTCAGGGTAATTTCAGTTTATATGCCTCCGGACCGACTCTTGATAGAATCTTGAATGGTCCAATATAACGGGGACTTAACTTCCCACATTTTCCAAATTGTACAACACCTTTCCACGGTGATACTTTCAGCATAACTTTTCCACCCACCTCGAACTCTAAAGGTTTACGTCTCACACCCGCATAACTTTTCTGTCTACTACAAGTAGCCAATAATCGGTTCTTGATTTGCACAATCATTTTTGTCGTTTCACGAATCATTTTCGGTCTCGTGAATTGGACATCTCCAACCTCACTCCAACATATTGGCGATCTACATTTCCTTTCGTATAAAGCTTCGAATGGTGCGGCTTTAATACTAGCGTGATAGTTGTTATTGTATGAGAATTCAGCCAAAGGTAAGTGCTTATCCCAGCCACTACCAAAGTCAATCACACAAGCACGCAACATGTATTCCAATGTCTGTATTGTTCTTTCACTTGACCATCAGTTTGAGGATGATAAGCAGTGCTCATATCCAAATTCATCCCTAATGACTTTTGAAAGGATCTCCAAAAAAATCCGAAAGCAAAACGAGGGTCTAGGTCCGAAATAATCGACACGGGCACCTCGAGCCTACGAACAATCTCCTTCAAATAAAATCGAGTAAGCCTCTCCATTTTAAACTTCTCATTCATCGGAATCAAGTGAGTAGATTTAGTCAATCAGTCACAATGACCCAAATTGAGTCAACCAATGACTTCTATGAAGCTTTGAAATGAAATCCATTGTTATTCTCTCCTACTTCCAAACAGGATTTCAGGTTGTTATAGTTAATCCTGATGGCTTTGATGTACTGCTTTTGACATTAGTACAGTCAAGCCACTTACTGACTATAGTCGTCAAAGTCAGCCTTCATACTAGGCCACCAGTATAACTTCTTTAAATCATGGTACATTTTTTTTCTGGTCCAGGATGAATGAAATATTTTGATTTATGAGATTCCAACACGAATAGGTCTTTCAATCCTCCAAATAATGGCTCCCTTATGCTGAGAAATCCTTCGAAACCTATATTTTCCTCCTTGTACGCTTCAACTTGTGCATTTTGAATTTGTTTATGTAAATTGTTATGCACCGTCACTACTAAAGCACGCACTCGTATCGGTTCCTTATCCTTCTTGCTTAACGCATCAGCGACAACATTCGCCTTTCCCGGGTGATAACGAATAACACAATCATAATCACTCACAAGTTCAATCCATCTACGCTGCCTCATTTTTAGCTCGTTTTGATCCAAAATTAAATTGTAGGCTTATTGATCAGTTGAATCCGTACAAAGTTAGTGCCGTACAAATAATGTCCTCCATATTCGAAGAGCAAAAACCACTGGCTCCTAATTCAAGCATGGTCGTTGTATTTTTTCTCATTCTTTTCTAAGTTGTCTAGAGGCGTACGCAATCACCTTTTCTCGTTGCATCAAAACAGCTCCAAATCCTTTACGGGATGCATCACAATACACAACAAAGTCTTCGCTTCCTTCGTATTGTATATATTCGCGGCACTATACAAATTCAGCTTCATGTTTTGAAATGCCTCCTCTTCGTCTTCCCAAAAAAACGTCTTATTGTTTTCTGATGAGTTTAGTTAATGGTTTGGATATTAGAGAAAACTCCTTAATAAACCATCGATAATAGCCTGCCAAACCTAAAAATTGTCGCACTTTCGTTGGTGTAGTCGGTGCAGCCCAATTTTTAATGGCTTCTATCTTTGCAGGATCAACATGAACTCCATTACTATCAATCACATGGCCAAGGAATTGCACAGAAATACAAGCGCAAAAATCACATTTTGAAAATTAGTCGTAAATAATTTTTGCTCCTACAAATTCAAGATAGTCTTCAAATGTTCACCATGTTCTTCTTTATTTTTGGAATAAATCAGAACGTCATCAATGAATACAATCACGAACTTATCAAGATACGACTTGCACACGCGATTCATCAAGTCCATGAATACTGCAGGTGCATTAGTTAGTCCAAACGGCATTACTTGAAACTCATAATGTTCATAACAAGTTCTGAATGCAGTAATTCGAATATCTTCTTCGCGGACACGAAGTTGCCGATAACCAGACCGTAGATCAATTTTAGAATATACACTAGAACCTTGCAGCTGATCAAATAAGTCATCGATCCTTGGTAACGGATATCGATTCTTGATCGTCAATTTGTTCAGTTCGGTAATCAATGTTTGAAACAATCCATCCTTCTTCTTCACGAACAATACCGGAGCTCCCCTCGGTGACGAGCTCGGTCGAATAAAACCTTTCTCCAACAACTCTGGCGGTTGCTTGGACAACTCCTTCATTTTAGATGGTGCTAAACGATATGGCGCACGCGCCACAGGTGCAACACCGGGAATAAGATCAATACAGAATTCAACTTGCCTGGGTGGCAGAAGTCCAGGTAATTCTTCGGGAAATACCTTGAGAGAATCTCGGATGACAGGAACATCTTTAAATCGCTTCTCCTTCGATACCGTTCCGGTTACTTGAGCTAGGAATAGCTCACAACCATTCTCGATATACTTTCGAGCCTTAATGCACGAAACGATCTTCAAACAGGGATTATTTCTATTTCCTTCGATAATCAACGCCTTACCTTCCAGGGGAAATCCTAACCTTTTTCTCTCCACACAATATAGCGGCATCATATCGTGATAACCAATCCATCCCAATAATGATATCAGAACTTCCTAGTTCTATTACCATTAAATCGATTGGAAAAGAACGGTTTAAAAGATTAAGTGTCCACCCTATTAAAACGTTATTGGTACTTACTACTTTTCTGTCGGTCAATTCGACTTCATAGCTAGTATCTAACTTAACCAGTTCAATATCAATAAGGGTACTAAAATTTGTAGACATAAAACTTTTATCGGTACCCGAATCAAGTAATGCAATAGCATAATTATTATGAGAGAACGAACTACCAGTAACGTACCTTCGGATCTTGCTGAGCATTCACATCTCCTAACTTATAAGCACCTCCATGGTTCTTTCCACCTTTCCCATTCCTTCTCAACTTAGGGCAATCCTTATTTCTGTGCACTTTTTCATTGCAATTTAAAGCAATTCATATCCCTTATCGAATCAATAGAATCAAAAGATATAGTTAGCAATTAAAAGCCGAAGTCAACACGTGATTCACACGGGCGGATTTCGAGTCAAAAGAAAGACGAATACCATAATGGATATACATAAACCCTATACTTTCATAAGTCGTTATTCACACCCGAAGGCATCACGGATCTTTACCCGCATTACTCAAAGGAGGATTAGTCCAATAAAAGGGAGAAAGAAATGATATGGAACGGTCAAAACTCAAGTCGGGTATCAATAGTCTATAATTGATAAGAGTCCAAAGAATTTCATGATGAAAAGAAAGGAAATGAGAGGTAGAATAACAATTGTCAAGTAAGACCGCATCCACAGATGGTTAATTTGATTGGGAAAAGGATAAGCATACATATGCAGATATCCCTACTTGTACCGCTTGCAAACCATACAAAATCTTGATTTTTCAGAATTACAGTTAAAAATTGATCTTTATCAAAATCTTACGGTGACTACTATTTAGCCTTGCATGGCTCCTTCTAATTATATGTAGGTGACGACATATGTATAATTTAGGAATAAGCTATGCAATGCTTCATTCGTCAACAATGTCATCATATTTAAATGTATAACCATGCTTAATTATAAGATAGAAATCAAAAATGATTTTACAGAACCGTTCATAGTATGAAAGTAATTTAATTTACACGATGTTTAATAAAAAAAAATTATGGTGATAGCAACTATATATAATTCTCAATTAAAATAACTCATAAAATGATGACAATTTAAATTTTCTCAGGTGATATTATATTAACTTATTAAACAATAAGTGGTTTGCATGAGCGTAATAAAGAGTGGTTCACAAAATGAATGGGTGAAATGATTACAATATTATAGAAAATGAGGTTTAGCCAAAATCATCATGAGATCCATGATATCGATGGCGATTGAGAATACGAGGAGAAGAAGTTACAACGCAATTCAAATCATAATGAGTATTCATTCAATGATTGCATCAATCAATAGGAACCACTTAAAGAAATAAGAAAAGAAAGATAACAACGACTCACGTAGAATTTTAGAAATCAAAAGATAGTCATTTCATTAATCACAAACGAGTCATAAGTTGTATCGTCACACATTAAATGTCACCATCTAATGCTATACAACTCCAAAGACTAGTTCTACTAACTGATATCTCAGTTTAGTTAGTGATTTACAAGAGATACTACAAACGATAAACTAATCTACTAAGAGTCACCAGGTGGTCCACGTGGCTCGGAAGGTCCCTTGGTCCCATCAAAAGAAGATTTCTTCAATTTCTTTCTCGGACGCTCAGTACCTTCATCATCGGGAAGTTGGCTTAGGAAACACCCTCAATGGAACCATCACATATAAAACCTCTTGTTCCACCCTTAATATGCATGTAATCTCCTCTCCACCATATCATGCTCCAACAGCCAACACCAACTACCATCGTCAGCCTCAACCAACTTCTTCTTCGAAGTTGCATTCTCCCTACTCTCTAACACCTTCAACCTCTCTAAAACATCACCCAAAACATGCTCAACATTTCCCAAATCCTGATCAAGTATCTCTCTCTCTTTTTCTCCGATCTTATTCTTAGATTTTAGAAGAGCAATCTCAGTTTGGAATTTGCCCAACTCAGCTTCCGTGACTCTAGATCGTGTACGGGATGCCTATAAATCACGTCTCAATGCCTGAGGTGCCAATCCACCAACATAAGATGAGTCATGAGCAGAAGATGGCTCTCCTACCTCAAGTACACCCCTCAAAAAGTCGCGAACAACATAAGGCCTTTGGGTAATAGTCCCAAAAGTGTCCTTAGGTGCAACATCGGCCTCCTCGTCCTCTAACTCAGAATCGGATGATACATAATCAGATGACTCCGCATTAGGTGGCTCTACATTAGGTGGCTCAAAATTGGATGACACACCTCCAGGTGGCGGGGTTTTGTCACCCTCTACTTCATAAGGAAATATCAACTCAGGATCGTCATCGAGCTCAATCTCAACATCTTTGTCTTTAATATCCTCATTATTAACACCTTCATTTACACCATCTTTCTCCTCTAACCAACCAATCATAACACCGGGCTGATGTAGGTCAACATGTAGGGCAAATAGATTCACAAGTCCATTATTCGGTTCTGGTTCTTCTTCCGGGTCTTCTTCTGGATCTTCTTCCGGATCTTCTTTCGGGTTTTCTTCATCATTACCCCATCATAATCAACTAACTCCTCATCATCGGGAATGTCAACCATTACATTGGGATCATGGGCGTCCACAACGTGGTTCGGATCGGGAATAACTGGGTTTTCTTCGGGAATAGCTTCGTTTGGTTCGTTAGGGGGGGTTAGGGTTCTTCATGACAATCCGCGTCGTATAAATATCTCGTATTAGTATTAAAATAATCACATAATCAACATTTATATTCAAAATAAATGAAAATCTCATATTACAACATATATATTTTTCCATATATATATCGATAAATAAATCCTTCTCATTCTTGTCCCGTCGGTAATTCGGAGATTTCTATTGCACCGTTATAGTCAAAAGATTTCAAAAATTCTTTCGTTCATTTTTCTTTTTGAAAATCTTTTGTTCTCTATAACTTAAGCTCTTGATACCAATCTGTAACACCCCCATTTTCATATATCAGCGGAAGGGTCATTTGGGGTGCTACGTGTTAATACAATAACTCAAGCATAGAAAACGACTCGAAAGGAGACGCTTTAAACACATTCATTCGAAATAAAAGTTTACATCATAGGTCCCAAATTGTTCATAATTCATACAACATTTTTGAAATATTCTTCGAATGACTTTTATTTAATGGGCCTTCAAAATATTTGGTTTTCCATAAGCGTTAACCAAAATCTCCATCGCCGAATTACCTTCAAGGACCTGAGATAAAACATGCTAAAACGTCAACAATAATGTTGAGTGAATCCATAGAGTTTATATTTATAAACAATAAAATTCTTCCGAACACAAGTATCATTTCTCAAAATTATCAGGATATAACGATGTGGATCAGACAACGTTATAGGGGGATTATTATAAGCCTCATGAATCGAACGTTACCATTTCATAAAAATGCCCACTATACACCCTCGCTATGAGTGTATCTTATTCTCTATACAACGCATCCGTAGTGTCATTTTCCCGACACGAGACGATAGCTAGTCGTCACGGATTGGAGGTGGTAATCTCCAAATAGTACTATTCCTTGTATAAGCGTATGCCATTACCCGGCAATTAACAATTCATGATTTCCGCGGGTCTTTTATCTAGCGAGTTAAGCTAACTTATAATAATAATCGAGGCAACTAGCATACAATCTCCCTTGTGTTCTATTTTAAAAACAAGCATGTTATCTCCCTCGCGGGTTTATAAATCAATTCAAATATTAAAATGCGAGGCTATGAACTCACTTGGTGATGTCGGACGAGAATATCGATGAATAAAAACTTCGGACGTAAGCGCGTCGATCAACCGAGACCTATACCAATTGTAATGGGTCTTAGGTTTCTAGCCGATAAAATTAACGATGACTCGTAAAATAAATAAGTATGTATATATATACATGTATCTTATATGATGATCATGACCCAAATGATTTAATTACTTCACACTTAGGTTTTTCTAGGTTCTTAACTAGTTTCTATTTGCCATTTTTACTCTTATGGTCCAATATATCCCAAAAAGCCCAATAGGCCCATAAGTAAGTCCATTAAATGTTTAAGTTGATATTATTAACCCAAGACCAGGTCTTAGCCCATTAATTAAGCCCAAATGGGTTGGGCTTAAAGCCAAGTCCAATATGTCCATTTTAATACATTGGGCCTAGTGGCCCAATCAGGCCTTATGGCCCATTTAAGCTTGTAAATGAGTCTTATTATAAATTTTCGGGTTCTCGAGGTCGGGACATGTTTATTATCAGTAAGTTAACTTTTAAAAACTCCCAAGAAGTGGGTCCTACCACCTCGGGTTTTAGTTGTAAAAACGTTTTATCATTTATAGTGTTCGTGTAGACGTAAAATTTTATATACGTTTAGGTTTACGAAAATAGTCGTATTTTAATAACCGTAAATGATATAATTGAAAACTTTACATCCTTAGTTTCATATTTAAGTATATATTACAGATCCAAGGTTACTTTTATACTTATTTTAAGTATACATATACTTATGATCAAATCACTACACAAAGGTCAAGTTACAACTTTGGACTGAAAACTCACTTTCACCATTTTTGATGCCATTTACAAACCATAATGAATTGGTTGATCATCCAATTGGTACAGAACCTACATGATTTTATCTAGGTCTCATAGTTTTAGGTTTTTAGCCAACTCAGTACGTAAGTATGACTTTTTGTGCCATCTGTACAGCAAGGTCAGAACTGATGTCTTTTGGTAAAATGGTCATAACTTATTCAATTTTTACTTTCCATTGAGTATCCAATTAGCCATATGTTCATAACTCAATTCTCTACAACCTAGGTAAATCAAATCAACCATTAAGCCAACCCAAAAATCCAGAACTTGCTGTTAACAACAGCCCTAAATTTTCAATGATTTCTAGCAAGATTTAATAATTGATTTAGTCATTTCTTACCTAGATCTATGCATGCATGTATCATTTTATTTCTTGATCATCATTTACAATACATGTACATACATAAAATGAAATCAAAATAAACTTAAACAAGTCTCATTAAATCTTTTACCATAAGAAAAGTGTAGACAAGATCACAATGATCAAAACAAGAACAAGCTTGATGAAGGCTTCAACTCCAAGCTTAATCTCCACCCAAATTACTTTTGATCACCATTTTATTTACCCATTGCATGTCGTATATTTTTAGTGGAAACGTAGGAAATAACGAGGGGATTCAGAAAATATAAGTTGTTCGGATTGCATGTAATTTTTCCGGCGACCATGGCGGTTTACGGCGATGGTGACCGGCGGCCGGCGGTGGCGGTGGAGGTTTCTGATGACCGGAAAAGTTTTCTGATGGTGGTGGTGGAGCTAGAGAGAAAGTGTGTGTTTTATTTTATAAAAATGAAGGAAATGAGGAAGTAAACTTCCTTATATATGTCTTGCACTAGTTTGGACTTTTAACAATAATAGTCCTCCCCTCTTTTCAAAAAATAGTTTTTGACACATGAACTTTTTACTTAAATAAAAATCAACTATCGTGGCTCGGGATTAAACTTCCAAGACCATTTTTATTTTCCGTTACACTTTTATTTTAACTTCTAACATTTAATAAAATGTGTACATTTTAAAACATCAGTTCGGCTCAAGACAAGGAACAAAGACGACGTTTGTAAAAATAATAAATTTCAAATTTCCATTCGAAATAAAATACGAAATAATTATTTATGACAAATAAAATTTTAAATGTCGACGTTTGTTATGAAAACTCACAAAATAAAACGAATGCAACAAAATTATTTCTACGACATTTTTGAAAATATAAACGTCGATGCCTTACGTAGAATTCGCCGGTTCTTTGTAAACGTCGCGTAATTTACGAATGTAAGCACTAATTCTTCCGGTTAGTCGTGAGTTCATATCTCAACATAAAAATGAAAATTATAATTAATACTCGAGAAATAAATAACGATCTAAAATTGACGGATTGTCACATAATACTCATAAATTTTATGTTAATTTTTAGCATATATCTCTAGTCTCAAACTAGTTGTCTCAAAGGAGTTTCTAAATAAGTTTTATTCTAAGTCCTATGTAAGTTTAACTTGTGTTTTAACCATGTACAACATATAATCAATTCAAAATAACTTTTACAATACATGAACTATATAAAAGTGAAGAAAAACATGGAAGCTAAACATAATTCTTACAAGTTTTTAGATGAAAAACCACAAAACACAAGAACAATCTATCCCAATTCTTATAGTCTCCAACCCACTTGATTTCCTTGATTTCAACATTTCAACCCTTGTACTAAGTCTTGTATAACACTTTAATTAACCAAAGGATCTCTAAAATAACACCTAAACTATGTAGAATTCATTATAGCCTTCATCTTTCTTATACTATTTGGTGCTTGAAGTTTAACTATGGATGGTATATGGTGATGTGAAAGAGATGACACAAGAGAGAAATAAAAAGACAGTTGGATTAACTTTTGGTCTTATGTTTTTATCATGTAGAGATTTAGTTTATATATTAGCTAAGGAAACTTAGTAGTGAAGAAAACAAATACATGTGTTGGTTTTAGATGACAAGGAGTACTACATAAGGCCACATGGTCTTGTGGTGCCACATATATGCCACCTCATGGTGAGGTGGTGTGGTGTTTGGTTGCTTGATTGACAATATAAATGTAGAGTTGCTTCATTGTGAAGTTATTACCCTACAGGGTATAATTTGGTACCGGTAATTATTAATGTTAAGCCGTTAAGTCACGAAATTTAAAACCGGGTATCATAAAAATACTATGCTTATAAAAATGTTAAAAGTTATCCATATACCCTAATTAAGTATATTAGATGAGTTATAAGTTTAATGTAGTATATAGACGTTGATTGTTGATTTTTAGTTTACGCGATTTAACTAAATGATGAAAATTAAAAGTAAACTCGTAAAACCCTAAAAATAAATAATAGAATTATTAAAGTCGTAAAATGACCTGAAATAACGGATTGTCACATGATGACTGAACGAGCATGGGAAAATATGAAAATTGTTGATGAGAATGGTCGAAAACAAGACGATTTCTCTTATTTTGAAGATAAAGCGTACTGAAGCATACACTATTCTTTTCTTTGAGGAGCGGGGCTTGAAGAGTTGTCTGCAGATGCCATAACCGTCTTTTTAATTAGTTAAGAATCCCCTGAGACACTTGGTTCTTAGACATCAGCCTTTTCAATAACCAAACTCTTAGATTATCCTTCTTGACATTGTATGATGTACTTGTATCTAAATAAGGAGTACCTGCACTTATATCAAGAGTTTGTATACATTCATGTGGGTTAAAGATATCTAAATTAGAACCATGTGGGGGTTTACTATCAACCTTGGTTATGCTAGAGACGAATAACTTTCTAGTATGTATCCACCATAGACCAGCAGTCTTGAAAATTCTACCCGTCGGTTTCCACCTAAGACAAGATCTAGGAGTGTTTGTTTTCTCATGCATAGCAAAAGACTTATTGGGAGAAAGCCTATATCCTTTAGAGATCCATCTTTCAGGTATGTTTACATTAGTTATCTTTTCTACGGGTTTGATACTGTTTCTAGTCTTAGGTGATTGAACCTTAGCACGAGAATTTACCTCTTTTAGGAATTTTGTTATACAATCATCAAGATTTGCATTAAAGACACATTTTTGACAAGTCAAGCAAATAAAGTGTTTGGAGTCCAAAAAGGAACTAGAATTCCTAGAGTGATCTACTAGTGGCACACTATTTGACGTTACACATCTACTCTTAGATACATGCAAACTCCTAGATGTTTGATTGTTGCTCCTAGGTTTTTGTTTGCTACCATTAGTAGTGTTTTGTAGACTAGTAGTATGCATCACAATAGGTTTTAAATTTCTATTTCTTTCTTGTGTCTTTTTCCTAGCTTCCTCTAGATAGTGATTATGAGCCATATCATTTAAACCATACAATTCTTTTTTACTATTCCTAGATGAGTAGGTGCAAGCTCGTGATGAGGTTTTGCAAGCACAGATTCACAAACTTTAGGCAAATAATGAGGAGTGACTGGTTTTAGCAAATCGTATTTCACATCAACTTGGGAGGCAAACCATGGTTTTGAAAATTTTGGTCGTTCAGATTGAAACGCATTTGGTTGTCTAGCAATTGATTGGTTTCTGAGTGGTTATAATGCCAGTTTATCCAAGATTGATGGTTTAGCAAACTTAGTATCCATGCTACTTCCTTTTAACTTTCTTAATTCATTTTTTAATGCTACATTTGCAAAAACCTTTTCCTGAATCTGAGCCTTTAAATCAACATTTTCAACTGACTTAGTATTTAGTTGGACAATTGATGAATACTAGTAATCTTTAATATCAAACAAGAACAAGGAAGTTCTAGTGAGAGAAAGTAAAAGAGAAAAACTTGTATAATGTGTGTGAAAATAAGAACAACCAACCACCTCTCTAAGGCATGGAGAGGTGTATAAATACTTACATGTGGATTGTGGGCTTGGGCTTGCATAGATTTATCCATGGGCCTTTAGCTAACTAACTATGTAAGTTTCCAAATAATACTTAACGAGCTAACGACAATTATCTATGAAGTGACCGATTGTATTCCTAACAATCTCCCCCTAAGGGAGGTTACTCTATTTTACAACAACTTAAACCTAGCATACTATGAAGGTCTTCCTTCATGTTCTCACAGATTTCTTTCCTTTTTCTTTTTCTTGTGAATATGGCATAGTGATCATTGACTTTAAGCTTGAGCTTATTCCTTTATCTTGACTTGTATGTGAATATGTGATCTTGAGCACCTTGAGATCATCAATCAAGCATAATATCTTTTCGCCATCTTGTAAAATTTTCCATCTTGTGAACTTGCGACTTTTGGACCGACATGCTCATACCTTTCTTGATTTGTTAACTTGAAAACATTTAATATTGCATCTTTCTTGAAGTTCTTTAACTTTAATACTTCTTCACTTCAAGAAGAACGTACGGTATCAGAGTAGCAGAAGTCTTGAAACATGTACTTGAGCTTTCATGATGTCTTTATATTTGTCGATCGGGTATGAGCATGTGGTTATGAATCTTTGAGACAGCTGAAATCAGGTACCTTCACCTCCATCTTTAAGTATCCCGCATTAAAACACTTAGCAATAAAGCGAGGGGACGAATATGGCTTTTTCATTCGCTCGTGTTTTGTTGGAGTAACCTTTGAATCCGTGAGGATCGACCTGTGATCAGGTAGATTCAATTTAAGAAGAATCTCCTTGACAGGATTTCCAGCTGAAGTATCAAATCTTTCTAACACATATGTATTAGATTCATCAAACTCAGCATGTTCTCATTACCGAAACGTCTCAAAGCAGACAACATGATAAGAGTGAACCAACGAGTTACTATCTCACCGATTGAAATAAAAATTGATTTGAAAAATCAATCGACGTGTCACTTGTTAAAGTGGTTTTGTGATACATCGAGAGTGTTAATCATTTCAAAAGTTCATCATCAATCGTCAATTCAAAACTAATTCAAAACCGTAACACCAAAGTCAATTAAGTCCCTGATGTCCGTATTTCTCCTTACACGATAGTGATGATATAAATTGAAACACCAAAGTCAACTAAATCCCAGATGTCACAATTATTCCCTTTAAGTAGTCAAAATGATAACACCTAAGTCAACTAAGTCCCAAATGTACCCATTTCTTTAAGGAATCATCATACTTATCAAACCTATGTGTACCTCTTTTGTCAACTAATTCTACTCCCTTTAAAAAAATAAGATTAGTGATTAACAGTTAAAGGAAGCATTAATTCAATCAGTAACCAATATGTAACACCCCCAAATTGTGTCGCAGCGGAAATATGTTCGGGTGCGTTACTTCATAATACAACAACACAAGATATGAGAGAACGACCTCTAAATGAGTCGTTTGAAAAGTAATCTCGTTGATTTTCTTAAAATATGAATTGTTGTAACATTTGTCCCAAAGTATGCATCAATAATGTAAGACTAAAATAAAACAACGAGATTTGTTTGTAGAAATCCATGAATGTAATCTTGTAAAGTTTGGACTCCAATGCACACCAGATAAGCCAAGCATCTAATTCACCTGAGAAATACATGCTTAAAAGTGTAAACATAAAGTTGGTGAGTTCATAGATTTATATAAGTATAAATGTAAACCACAAAACTATATATATATAAATTTACTATGTTGCGAGTCCCGCCCATACAAGACTTGCAACGCATAAACTTAAATATATAGGTTTTCTTAAAACGCGTATAAACACAAACCACACAAAATATGTTTGTTAAAATGTTGGAATCAAAGATTTGTAAAGTATGCATGTTATAATAGTTTCCAAAATTTGTATGTATGAATGTTGGACCGCAATGTTTCAAAGAGTATGATAATTGTAATGAGCACAATATCACAAAATGTTTCAAGTATGTATTGCCTTGTATGCAACATGAGGAATGATTACGATTGCACCTTTAAGTTTATGAAACTGCGACGTAGACTTATATGTATGCCACTTTATTCAAGGCATAGTAAGAGTTCATGAGTATGTAGCTGTTGGCCCTATAGACACCAATCCAGTCGTGCTCCGACATGGTATAACGTTCATTTCTAGTGATAGCTAATCACCCAAACAGGGATTGTCAATCCCGAATAGATCTATTTTATAACATTCGTGCTTACCCTTCGAGTAATTAAGAGTTCATGCAACTTAAGCTTATCCATAATCATTAGAATGAAAATAAAGTTGTTGCGTCCATAAGTGAAAACAAGTATTGTATCTCATCATGAGATATGAAAATGAGTATGTAATCAACCATGTAAATGAGTTTGTAAACGTTTATGTAACCGAGTTGGTAATGAGTATGTAAACAGTTTTGTAAATGTGTATGTAACCAAGTTACAAAATCAAGTATGCAATCAAGTATGTAAAAGAGATTGTAAACGAATATGTAAACAAGTTGTAACGAGCATGTATTCTCCTCTGAGATTTGTAAAGTAAATGTAAATCAAGTGAAAGAGGGGATATAAACTCACCTCTAGTGAATGTAGTGATTATCGCAAAATCAACAAAGTAATCGTCGCAAATGATCCGGAATGCAACCTAATTAATTATAGGTCATATAAGTATAATGTATTTAATATAAATACAACATCGTAAGTTATAGAGTTACATCACCACCTAATAGTTTTTGTTTAATTTAAAAAGTCAAAACGATATTTAAATTGTATTAATTGAAACAGTTCACTTGGAACACCTTAGATTATACCCTGAACACCATTGTATGCTAGAATTATCAAAGAAATCGAAGGAAATGAAGATCCTATGGTGGTGTTTTGTGCCGTGGGAAATGAAGGAGAGAAAGAGAGATTTTGGTGTTTTTGGTATATGAATGAATGAAGTAAAAAGTTTAGTGAATGTGTAGTATTTATAGGATAAATATATAGAAGATATTTAAGAAAATATCTAAGAAAATATCTAGGAAAATATCTAAGAAAATATCTAGTAAAATATCTAGGAAAATATCTAAGAAAATATCTAGGAAAATATCTAGGAAAATATGAATAGTTATAAATTATTTCCGTAAAATAATGTAACACTTATTTGACAAAAACTTTTATTTGTTTGATGTCGGTTTACGTTGATCGTTGATTTTTAGTTTACGCGATTTAACTTAACGATTAAAATTAAAAGTGCACGTGTAAAAGACTAAAAATAAACAGTGAAATAAATGACGTCGTAAAATGACCTAAAAACACGGGGTGTTATAGTCTTCCCCCGTTAAATGAGCCTTGTCCTCAAGGCTTAAGATGCGGCACTTGACGACGGTGCGGATCTTGTGAAGAGATGTGGATATTTCTTCCGAAATTAAGTCTCACGTTCCCATGTGAACTCAGGACCCCTCCTAGAGTTCCATCGAACCTTGACAATTGGGATATGAATTTGCTTCAACCGTTTGACTTCTCGATCCATGATTTCTACAGGTTCCTCCACAAAATGAAGCTTATCATCAATATGAATTCCATCCAACAGAACGGCTATTGGCTCGTCGGAATAACATTTCTTCAAGTTGGATACATGAAATGTATTGTGAACCCTGCTCAACTCTTGAGGAAGCTCAAGCTTGTCAGCAACGTCTCCAACCTTTTCCAACACCTTGAAATGTCAAATATATCTTGGGTTTAACTTCACCCGTTTGCCAAAATGGATAACTCCTTTCCAAGGAGATACCTTCAACATGAATCGGTCGCCAACTTGAAATTCTAAAGGCTTATGCCTCACATCGGCGTAACTCTTTTGGCGAGCAAGTTTGATAGCGAATTATCCTAGGGCGACTAGTGATGTGTCTCGGCTTCTTGGCTTAGGATTTGGTATAAGATGTTGTCGACTTTATAGTAAGATGGAGTAAAGGTCTGCTTAGTTGTTATGATTATTAGTTGAGTTTCCCGTGACAAACACGTCTTATGAATATAGACACAAAATTTTTGCATTTCAAAGATGTAGGTAGAGATTTGATTTTGACAAAAGTTTTAAGGTGACTACTCTCAGCATGGCATAGTCCTTCCTGAATTATACATAGGTCATCAGGCCATGTATATTTGAGGACTAAAGATGAAATGCTCATTTTCGTCAAAATAGTGTTATGTATAAGGAAGTATCAAAAAGTTTTATAAGATGACAAAATGATTCACAATATGAATGTAAGGTTGTTTATAGGATGACAAAAAAATGGTTTGCGAGAAAACCGTGTGAAGTCTGATAACTCCTTAGATCTTTTAAGCTCAGTTTGTTTAGAACTATATCTAGGATTAACAATAACATTGAACATAACATATGTATAGCGGAATTAACATAAGAACAATGATATTGTAACAAGGTTTCTTCATTATCAAACACTCCAAGCCCCAATTATATTTGATCAGAATATAACGTTTACCTAACTGTAAAAGGATCAAGAACACCTTGACCTTGAGGCTACACCAACTAACTAGACGTCTACATCTCTTGAGATACACACACACACATTTTTTAGACTCTCATTGGGAGAGTTCTATGTTTTCTGGATGCCTAAAACCATATGCCTGATATCTCTTTATATACTAGAGATATCTAGGTTTACAAAGGATAAGAACAAATTACAAAATATAAGAACAAATAATATCTTCCTAACATATAATATTATCTTCTGTATCTTTATCTTCTTAAGGAGATCTTCTGAAATCTTCAAAATCTTCCATCTTTTGAAGAATTCTTCTTTTGCATTTAAGTCCTTTTGTTTCATTCTTTTATTCACTTTGTCTCATCAAATCAAGAATCCCAACAATCTTACCCTATTTGATGATGACAAAACAAACAAAGTCGTGTACGAACTTCATCATAAAGCCAAAGCTTCCCCTGAAGTTGAGATGTGATAATCTCCCTGAATGAAACAAAAACTTCCCTTTCCTTTGTAACCTGCCATGTCACCACACATGATAAGCTGCAAATCATATCTTTGTAATCTTCTTGCCCTTTTTGTAATCATCGAATAGGGGTCTTCTGTAGATATGCAACTTGAATCATAAGAGCTACAAACCATATACCACAACTACTAATCCAGCCTTGCAATACTCAAAATACCCGCCATGAAGCATAATACAAAAAATGAATCCGAGCAGTAGAAATATAAACTAGCAGTAGTAATAATGATCAACAGTAGTAACAAAACACTTCCCCTCAAGTGGTGCGTGTAGATGGTTAAACATTTTGTCAATAAAGCTTCCCCTGAAACCCATATGTTAACCATTTCTTGAATCTTCAATTCTGTAAGCTCTATGTAATGATTACTGATGAAGAAAACATAGTATAACGAACTTAATGCTGAAGTAGAATAACCCAAACTTGTGTCTTATGTCTTGTACTATCCACGTGACGTCAAACTCATACCAAGACCAAAGTATAAGTAGATCGTAATCTCTTGACAAAATCCTCAACTATATGAGACACTGAGCACAACAACGTAACTCCTTTAAAGTGATAGCAAATGTGAGCATTGAGCACAATGTGAGCATTAAGCACCATAAGTTTGTAAATCACACACCTTTGCTAGATTCATCAAGTCTTCGTCACAACATTGAAAACACAAACAAGTTACCTCCAAATGTTGTAAGCCATTTGAGATATGATAAGAACACGTACCCAAGTGATTCCACTTCAACTTCAAATAGGCGATAATAAATCATCTTCGTAACCAATTAATCCAATGAATCAAAAAATACGAGCCTTTTTAAACCTTTAAGAACATTTAAAACATCCAAGAACCATTGATGTTAATCAAATAAACCCTCAGATATATAATATATATATTTATAAAAAAATACATATACGTATATGCAAGCTAAGTATCATACAAATTATTCTTAGGAAAGAATAAAAAGTAATCAACACGAGTATCGTTTTCCTCGGCGAGAGGTGAATGGAAATCTACGTTCAAGTTGTAAATCGAGCTTGATTGTCATAAAAGTTTTTGGTTTTGGTTTTAACTATTTTTATACTAAAAATTAAACTAATATTAATTCTAAGATTCAAAACTACAAGGTTATACTAAAATTGATCTAAAAGATATAAATGACAAATATGCTTGCTAAGTGACGTGAAATGTTCCTTAAGTGCGGGCTTAGGTTTAACGAATTAAAATCCTTAAAAAAACAAGTTTCAAGAAATTAAATGACAAGTAAAGTAAAATGCTTTTTTAAAATAAATGACAAGTATTTAAATTGCATTAAAAGTAAATGACGGTATGTAAATTGACTATTAATTTTTTAAACATTTTTAAAACCGCACTTAAATTCCAAATCCCTAATCACTTAGCAAACACAAGTTAAACTACTCACTACGCATGGCAAATATCAAATAAGCTAATGACTAAAATAAATCTACACTGAGCATGGCAAAAATCTAATAAGCAATCATATAATAAAACGATAAAATAAATCTACTCTAAGTATTGAAAAAGGATTAGAAAATTGAACCGAATTGAAGAGCTGCAAATAAACGAATACCACCCAATTTATTTAGCTAAAGCAAATAATTAAATTCGGTCTAGCTAAATAAACCCGTAAGCTCCACGCCTCATGAGTAGACCGGTACCAAAAGAGGAAAATCATAAAAACATACACTATACTATCTACAATTATTACTATTATCAAATTGCAAATTTAACTCTCTGTTTGAAAAAGACCATACGCCTAAATCCAATTCAAATTAATCCCAATACATGAAATCAACACAATCTGGTCCAACTAGCAGCGCGGCCCAATTTGATATCCAACAGAAACCAAAAGTCAAACTACTACTAACTAAACGCAAACGAGAATTTTTAAATGAAAACTCTCGAAAATCGAAGGTGCCTAAAATTTATCAAATAAGCTGAGTGAAATAAGCACTCATCGCACCTTACTTAGAATTTTTTGAGTCGAGCTTAACATAAAAATAAGAAATCCAAACAAGCAAAATAGAAACTAGAGAGGAAACGAAATAAGCACTTAGAAACTAGATCACAATCCTAACTAGTAAAATAAGCCAAATCAATTGCAAGAAAACTTATGTAATAAGCTGTTTTTGAAACACAAGCTCTCGAAACGAAAAGATGACCAAAGCTTATACATAAGCTGATTTGATCTCAAATCGTTGCATGTTGATTCCAAGCCTTGATCGATTCTTTACCTTGTAAAGTGTATGTTACCTTGGATGAATCCAAAATAACAATGGTTGAGACTTTATTTGTATATCAAAGTGTATGCGGAACTATTACACATTGATACTCTAGAAGTATTAATCAATGAAACAATAATTATGTATGACACAAGATAAACCAAAGCTTCATATTATTGTAATAACATATACGGAGTACTCTGGTCCTAGTAATAGGGTTACATAACTTGAAGCTTACAATGAGATGGGTGTACGGCGTTTGTGTATGATAATGAGATGATGAGCATTGATTGTGATATATGAGTTGAATAAAACTAGATGCCTAGACATCCTTTTTGTTACACCATGGTTTCCTAATGAGCTTTACATTACTTTCATAAACATTTAGTCAATATATTAATTACAATGACTAAATATTAAATACTTTCATAAAGTATTTAGTCATATTCGCAATCTGCTTTAATCTATTCATCATCATTAATCTTTCAGGTCTTCCGTTGAACTATTCAGCATTACTGCAGGTCAATTTGCATTAACTTAAGTTGAAACAACAAGAAGATTTTTTCAGACAGCATTTATGCTCACCAAACAGCAATAATCTTGAACATAGCAGTTAGTAAAATCTATAATGACAGTAGTAAGTTCTTCAATAGTCTTAAGTTAGTACAGGCAGTACTAACTTACTCTAGCAGTATTAACTGCCTGATTTAGTACTGGCAGTTGTAAGCTTGAGCAGTACTAACTATTTTCTTCTAACAGTACTAATTGTTGGCTTGACAGTACTAACTCTGAAGTGTTTAATTCCCAACAATCCTCCCCTAAACTTGTGATTTACCTTCAAATCATCAAGTTTCTTGAATTAAACCTTCATTTTCTGTGCTGAAAGGATTCTTCCAAACACTTCATCTTCTTGGTCTTTCTGCTTTTACTGCACTCTTCTCTGGATTCTTCTTTTTCTTTGCTGCACTCTTGCCTCCCCTGAGTCTATGCATCCATCTGAACCAAAGTTATCTTCATCAATTTGAGCATTTTTCCTCCCCTGTTTGGAAGGATCCTCCATATCATCTTCTTTTGGGGACCTAAGCCATCACTGACTTGAATCTTCCTTGTACATCAATATAATCAAGTCTTTTAAGTATCATAGATGCACTATTGTGTTTGGAAACATTGTCAAAAATTTCTTTTTTGCTTTGGTCTCCAAACCCAACATGCTGAGGCCTTAACATCATGAAACCAATTTCTCTTGACAACTTTATGAGCATCCTTTGGCTTAGCAGTATTAACTGCTTTTATTCCAAACCTCATCAAAACAGCTTGTGGAATCATATTTCTTCTTGGATTTGAGTGAGTCATTCTTGTAGAATAGTAATCATTCACCCTCCTTGTATTTTTTCATACTGGTTTAACCTGTTTTTGATCATTAACATGTCTCTTGTGTTTACAGGTATACTGCAGGTGATCAAAACTTCCACAGATATAACATGCTTTATTGTGCATCACAAAATCACTTCTAAGTTGATTGGACTTCTAACCATTCCAATTTCTCTGATTCCTATAGCCTTTGTGTTCTATAAATTTCAGCATACGTAAACTGGTCTTCCTATCGGTTTTTTCTATTTTAGAGCAGTAAGGAATAACAGTCTTCTTCTGTACCACAACAGTAGTCCTCAACCTTAATCCGATTAATCAGCAAAACCAATTCCTCATAAAAATTGGAGCATCATTATTCTTCCTAACTGGTTTTTCCATTTTATTGACAGACTCTACATGATTAGCAGGATAGAAAACTTTTCTTTCCAATCTTTGTCAACCTTAAATGGGAGATTATGAAGAGCTCATTTCAGTGTCTGTCATGTTGTGTTGTTTAAGAGTCATATTTATTATCCCTTAGGATTATTTACTATTTTTCACAACCAGTTGTTAGCCATAGACCATATTTATTAAACCTAGGTTCTTTGATATTCTTCATGTGACCTGAATAAGATAAGTCTAAAGGTGTTGGTCTATTTAGAATCAAAGGATGAGGTAAGGGGACAACATTATAACCAAAACCTTTTTTGCTCTTGTCAGTTATCTGACTTGCTAACAACTGATCGAAGTCTTTTGCTGATTTTTTAAACTTTGCAATCTTAAACTCAAACCCCTCCCTTTCTAGTTTAACCTTTTCAAGCTCAGTCCTAAGTAATCCCATCTGATAATCTTTGTGACATACACTTCTTTTAAGTAGGGCAATTTCCTCAGAGAAAAGAACTTTATGTTCTTTATATTTAACAACTTGTCCTTCTAAAATTGATAAACCTCTTTTGTATGTAGATGCTTTAAAACCAGTATCATCTAATTTAACAAGCAATCATCATTTATCTATTTCATTTAGAGCTTCTTAGTTTTCATACAAGTTTTAGAGCAAGATTTGTCATTATTTACCTTAGTAGAGTATGGAAGTGATTTAGGAGCATTATCTTCCTTTGTAAGAATATAAGTTTCTTCTTGATGATATCCATTCTAGATCAAAGTTTCTCCAAAGACAGGGCTCTGATACCACTTGTTTGATCTCCAAAGCCTTGATCGATTCTTTACCTTGTAAAGTGTATGTTACCTTGGATAAATCCAAAATAACAATGGTTGAGACTTTGTTTGTATATCAAAGTGTATGCGGAATCTACACTTTGATACTCTAGAAGTATTAATCAATGAAACAGTAATTATGTAAAGAACACAAGATTCATCAAAACGCTTCATATTATTGGATTAACAAAACTAATACGCCAGTATCTTGTCCTAGTACTAGGGTTTACAACCTTGAAGCTATTACAATGAGATGCTGTGTAGGTATGTGTATGATAATGAGATGAATGAGATGATTGAGATGAATGAGATGAGTGACATGATAAACTAGATGCCCTAGGACCTCCTTTTATACACCAAGGAGTCCTAATGAGCTTACAATACTTTCTTAAATATTTAGTCAAATATATTAAATACAATGACTAAATATTAAATACTTTCCTAAGTATTTAGTCAAAATTCTCATCTGCCTTAATCTATTCATATCATCATTAATCTTCAGTCTTCTGTTTGACTAATCAGCATTAACTTCAGTCAATTAGCATTAACTTCAGTTGAAAACAATCAATAGAGACTTCTTCAGCGCATTAAACTTTCTCACCAACAGCAGTAATCTTGAACCAACTGTAGTAAATCTATAACCAGCAGTAGTAAGTTCTTTAATAGTCTTAAGTTAGTACATGCAGTACTAACTTACTCTAGCAGTATTAACTAACTGATTTAGTACTGGCAGTTGTAAGCTTGAGCAGTACTAACTATTTTCTTCTAACAGTACTAACTGTTGGCTTGGCAGTACTAACTCTGAAGTGTTTAATTCCCAACATTGCACTTTTGTTTTGGTTTCGAATCGAGCCGAAAAGAAAAACTATAAGCAAACGAAAAATAAAGAGAAGAAAATGAAATAAGCCAAAGCTTATTTGAGATTTTTGAGCTTAAATCTAGGTCGAATAAGCTACAAGAAAACTTATTCGATTTGTGTAAATAAGTCGTAATAATCAGCTCGAAAATAAGCCAACAAAATAGAAAAAACTTATTTCAAGAATAAGCAAATGTAAAGAAAAGAAAGGAGAATAAGCTTAACAAAACTCAACCATCTTCATTCATAAGCTTACAAGATCTCATTACAATAAGCTAAAAAGCTTTTGAAAAGTTTTTACAAAATTGAAATAAGCTAAAAGAGAGAGTAAAATAAAATCTACCATTTCCTACTCCTACTAAAAATCTAACTAAAATCTAACCAACACAAATGAGGGGGGCGGGTTTACATTTATAGCCACAAGAGGGGGTGAATTTGTAAATTGTATCCAATCATTATGCACTCAATCATCCAATCATTGGTCTCCTTTCGTGTTCACACGGATTGAGTAGTTACAATATTTGATCCAACCGGTTAGCTAGTGACAGTGGCTTTCCTTTTAGCTTCATTTCTAAGCCACATTTTCGCCCGTTGATTTCCTTGAAATGCAAATTGAGATACATATTGAGAATTATACAAAAAACTTTCCATGTGTCCATCTTTCATTCGCTACTTCCATTTGAGTGGAATGGCATGTGAGCCATTTTGATTTAATTTCCTACACGTGACCATGTGTCCAAACCCACTTTCAATATTTATAATTGGATTATTTTATTTTATTGGCTTTTGATTAGTATGGGCTATGGTGGGTCCTGTCCCATAAAGTGGGGTTTTACGGCACTGGACAAATAAGACTCCGAATGGCGATCCGCTTGGACTAGTTTTCTAGCAACTTTTTTCACAATACCCCGTGCTCGGTTTTGTCGGTTTTGTCTTTTAATTTGTTCTTTTCATTGATATCCGTACCTACAATACACAAACATCAAAACAAGCATTATTGGGCCTTTTTTTAATTATGTTTTTGGTCTTTTGGGTTTGTTTTTAAAGGTAAAAAATATGTGTAAAATAGCAAATACCAATGGTTGATATAAATAAATTTATATAAACTTTTGCTTGTGCAGGTTATGACTATCTTTACTATTTTGATTTCTTCGAATTATTCTGAGGAGAGTGTTGGGATACCTTCTGGACGAGTTCTTTGGTTTGGTAGGATCCCTACCCTTGTGCCAGCCACTACACCTACTAGTGATCCACCCTTCATTGATGACGACACCTCATTGATACATGCTGAGACACCTACCATCTCACCTATTACATCCACGATACCACCTACTGCTCCTACTACACACTACACATCTCCATTCATCTACACCAAGACGATGACACACCTGATACACTACCATCACCCACTCATGAGATACCACCCGTTGAGGTTGTACCACCTGCTAGTCAGATTCTACCTGCACAATTTGGTGTTCGCCGTAGACGAGTTACCCTTGTTTCACTCGGAAAGCCATCCTCACGGTTGGACCGTTTACTTCGCTATAATCATTATAGCAATTTGTCGTTTTTGTACACTTATGACTGTGAGGAAGTGGGTTGGGCGCTACTACTCACCGTCTGACTTTGAGTTAATCTGTTGACCTGTCTTACTTCTTTCATCTGATCACTTTACATCTGATGATTCAATCAAGAGTTTCACCATTCTGATTCATAATCAAAAGACGTCTCAAGATTCTTCTTTCGATGCACCTATTTGATTCTTCTTTTTTATCTCGGTCATTCATCTTCGAATCATTTATCATCAGCACTACCATCAGGTATGAGATCTAGTTATCAGTTATGTTCATCAGTATCGAGTATTCCTCATTCATCTACTGCTATTACTGAGAGACCATCTCATTCTTCTTTTGTGGATCCTTCTCGTAAGAGGAGTAGGTCCCCTACCAGATCTGTACCGTTATCTTTACCTATACCTAGGACATTATCTTATGTACGTGCTGACCTGTTACCACCTAGCAAGAGGATTGGGAGTTCTAATCCTATGACAGATTTAGAGGTTAGTTCGAATGAGAGTTCTGAGTTGTCTATACCTAGAGAAACTGGTTTGAGAGTCGATGTTGATGTTGAGGGTATTGATGAGACTTACTCAGAGCCTGATATCGATCTTAAGGTTTAGGCAGAGATCGATGAGTGTATTAGATATGTGAATGCTCTTAGAGCTGGAGAGATAGATGTTAGGGTTGTGGTTGAGACTGTTGCTCGAGAGGAGGCTGAGATAAGTGCGAGGGGTACGTTTAAGGTTAAAGATGATAGAGTTACACATCCTGTGGTGTTTGATGACGTCCCTTAGACATTCTTTGTTGGGAAGCTGTAGAGGTTACTTATGTAGACGTTGGAGACCTTGTACAAGATTTCATAATCACTACTAATGGAGGGATCCCAATTCTCTGAGTCTGGTTATTGAGAGCATTATTTTTTAAGAGGGATCAGGGGACACAAGATTTATTGCGACGGCGTCAACATTATGTATGTTTTGTCAGAGAGGATCAGTGAGCTGGAGCGGGATATTAGGAGAAATTTGATGGCCGTTGGATGTTGCGAGTCAGAGAGTTACCCGATTTCAGCGTAGGGAGTTACGTGTTCAGAGAAAGATGAGGCAGATTTGATGTTTCCAATTTTATGATCGTACGAGGATTGCTAGGCTTAAGGCATGTGCTAGGAAGCACTTAGGCTACCGTTCTTAGATTGTTCCATGATTGTTCTAGTATTGACCTGTAGTATCTAGTAGTAGCAAATTATTAGGGATTTGTAAATCCTATCTTTTGGGAACCATGATGTAACCGTTAACATTTGATGATATGGTATCTAATATCTATTATTCTATGTCATGATATTCTTAATCTAATTCTATTTTCATTTACTCATTACATATCGTATATTACTAAACTGTGGCATTATCATGAATTTATTATGATTGTGTGTTTCCATGTGATGAAACCTGTTATTTTTATCGAACCTCGTTAATAATCTCGTACTACCTATAATCTCATCATGTGGTGTATTGTTATGTTGTAGGACAATGCCTAACACACGATCTGGAGCAACAATGACACGTGAAGGGATTAACGAGCAAATTGATCGCCGAGTAGTATACTGTAGTGATGCATCTGATAACTCATAATGTTCAGGAAACCTTGTTACCCCTAGTGGAAGGAAGGGATGAACAGGAAGATGTAAATGGAGGAGGAAATAGAAATTGAGGAGTAAATGGAAATAGAAATGATAATGGAAATGGAGGAGTGAATGGTAATGGAAATGGAGGTGGAAACGGCAATGGAAACGGTAATGGGAATGGAGGAGGAAATGGTTATAGGAATCACAACATAAACCCCAGAGGTTTTATGCCTGTTGCTCGAGGGTGCACTATTCAAGGAAATCCTAAAGTTGCCAGCTGGCCACTTAACTTTAATGGGATGGAAGGAGTTCTTGGGTTGACACGTTGGTTCAAGAAGATGGAAATGGTATTCTACATTAGTAACTGTCCACAAAGGTATCAAGTGAAGTATGCTACATGCACACTGCTGAATAGTGCTTTGACATGGTGGAACTCCCATAAGAGAACAATTGGGATTGAGGCTGCATATGCCATGAGATGGACAAAACTTATGAAGTTGATAACAGAGGTGTAATGTCCAAGAAACGAGATTCAGAAGATAGAGACTGAGTTATGGAACTTGACTATGAAAGGAAATGACTTGACTGCTTACACTAGAGGTTTTAAGAATTGGTTCTGTTGTACACTAGAATGGTCCCAAATGAGGATGACAAGGTTGAGAGATTCATTGGAGGATTACCTGACAACATCTAAGGGAATGTGATCGCTGCTAAACCTACCAAACTCCAAGATGCAATCCGAGTTGCTAACAATTTAATGGATCATAAACTGAAGGGTTATGCTAGAAATGATGAAAACAAGAGAAGGTTTGACAACAACCCAAGAGACAACCGTGGACAACAACCACCTTTCAAGCGGCAAAATGTTGGAGGTCAGAATGTGGCAAGAGCTTACACGGACAAGAACAATGAGAAAAATAGGTATGTTAGATCCCTCCCTTACTACAACAAGTACAAGATGCACCATGCAGGGATGTGTACCGTGAGATGTGGAAACTGTAAGAGGGTTGGTCACAAGACAAGAGATTGTACGGCCGCTGTTGCTCCAAATACTCAAAGGACCCAGTTGGGAATCAATCGGGTGTTGTTTGTTATGAGTGTGGAAGGCCGAGACATTATAGAAAGGATTATCCTAAGTTGAGGAATCAAAACCGTGGATTCAAGACTGGAAACAAGACTGGAAACAAGACTGGGAACAATGAAGCTACAACAAGGGCTTATGCCATTGGAGGAGGAGGAGCTAACCCTGATTCCAATAATAACTGTTATACTTTTGTGTTATTCGGTTTGGGTGCTGATAGAAGTTTTGTATCATCAACCTTTAGTGCCTTGCTTGATGTTGCACCATCCACTTTAGACACTAGTTATGCTATAAAACTTGCCGATGGAAGAATTTCAGAAACCAATGTTATCCTTAGAGGTTGTACGTTAGGATTATTAGGTCATCCGTTAGACATTGATCTAATGCTTGTAGAACTTGGTAGTTTCGACGTCATCATCGGTATGGATTGGTTGGCGAAGTACCACGCAATGATTGTATGTGATAAGAAGATCGTTCGTATCCCATATGGAGATGAGGTGTTGATAATCCGAGGTGATAATTATGATAGAGAAGGTAAGTCGAAGCTGAGTATCATATCGTGTACGAAGACTTAAAAGTATATTCAGAAAGGATGTCAAGTTTATCTAGCGTAAGTTACATCCAAGAAGGCTGATGACAAGTCAGAGGAGAAGCAACTTGAGGATGTGACAATTGTACGGGAAATTTCCGATGTCTTTCCAGAAGACTTGCCTAGACTACCACCTGCTCGACAAGTTGAATTTCAAATCGACTTAGTCCCTGGTGCTGCACCTGTAGCACGAGCCCCGTACCGATTATCACCAGCCGAAATCCACAAGTTATCCACTCAGTTGCCGAAAACTTTCACTTTTGATCAAAGGATTTATTAGTCCTAGTCCCTTCACCCTTGGAGCTCTAGTTTTTGTTTGTCAAAAAGAAAGATGAATCTTTTTGGATGTGTATCGTACTACCGTGAACTTAAACAATACTTACTGTGAAGAACACGTACCACTTACGCGAATAGACCAATTTTGTCTTGATCAGCTTCAAGGGTCAAGAGTTTACTCTAAGATCAACCTGAGATCTGGTTATCACCAACTCAGGGTTCGCGAGGAATACATCCCAAAGACTGCGTTTAGGACTTGCTATGGTCACTACGAGTTCCAAGTAATGTTGTATGGGTTGACTAACGCACTGGCAGTAATCATGGATTTGATGAGTCAGGTATGCAAACCGTACCTGGATAGATTCGTGATCGTATTCATCAATGATATTTTGATCTACTCTAAGAGCAGAAAAGAACACGAAGGGCACCTTAAGTTAATTTTGAAGTTACTTAAGAAGGAGGAATTGTACGCAGATGATTGTAAATTAGACCCTTACTATATATATAAATATAAATAAATATATAAATATAATAATGAGAATAAAAAATATCAATCAAATATGGTAAACCGGGAAGCACGCGATTCCCGGGTCGTTATTCCCCGACGAGGCGTGAAATTGATGGTTACGTTATTGGATTGACAATTGGATGTTTGAATAAAGAAAGATTTGATTGGGGTTTTCTAAAACTATGAGAAATTAATGCAATTTAAACTAAGCTAAACTTAAAACTACGGGAAAAACATAAATAGGCACGGGAATTTAAACTTAAAACTACGGGAAAGCATAAAAAGGTAAATAAATGACTTAAAATTCTACGGGAACATAAATAAAGGCTTAAAAGGAAAACCTAAGTCTACGGGAACATGTAAATTAAGGCAATTAAACTTAAAACATGAAAACGAGAACGGAAATTAAAAACGAATGTGACTTAAAAACCTAAATTATCGAAATTTAATCCTAAATTGATTTTTTAACTTTTAATAACCTCTAAGTGACTAAAAAGTAAGAACAAAGAAAACTAGACCAAAAACGAAGGTGTTTAAAGCTAAAAACGCGAAGAAAATAAGTACGGGAATTAATCCCGTTCTTTAAAAAATGAAAATTTTAAAATATTAACCCTACTGGTGCCAATCTATTTTTCCTAGGTCCTAATTGATAAAAGAAAATTTTCTAAAAAAGATTTATATTTTTTTGACTTTTATTTTATTTATTATGATTTAAAAACTGTTTTAAGAAGAAAAATTAATTAAAAATAGTAAATAAAATGGGAAAATTATGAAAAATTTATAGAAAATATTTTAATGTATGCTGGATTTAAGAAAAATAAAGTGGTGAAGACAACTTATCAAATAAGCTGTCTAATAAGCTGAAATAGCTTATAAGCTTAAAGGGCAAAAAGACTATATTAATAAAATGGTGCAACATTTAAACGAAAAAGACCCTAGGGTGACTGGTTTGTGTGTGGTGCAGTGTATACAAGGGGGAGGTCATGTGTTCGACCCCAATGGCTTTCCATTTTTGACAAACATTTTTTTTTCAAAAACTTTTTGAACAAAGTTTTTAATAAGCTCAAAATAAGGACTTTTTGAAAAGCCACTTTTGCTAAAAACTTAAGAATAAGCCAGAAAATAAGCCAAAACTTAACAGATCACTAAAAAGTATTTTTTTTACAATAAGCCTAAACTGTTGGCTTTTTAATGACTTAATAAGCTAACAAGGAAACTAAACAAGCTAAACAGGCCTAGGACTAGACATTTTAAGAAACTAAGAAAAACTGACTTCTTGTAAAACTTAAAAATAAGCTAATTATAAGCAAAGAAAAAGCTGGTTGTTTGCCAAAATAAACTAAGAACTAAAGGCTAACTTTTAGGCTTTTTTATAACTAATAATCATAATGAAAAGGCAAATAAGCAATAACAGACAAAAGACTATACCTAATAAGCTCACATGATCAAAAATTAACACACTAATAAGCCTGAAATGAGCTTATGAATTCAGCAGTACTAACTTTAAAGTTAGTACTGCTAGTTAAACACTTAAGACTGCTAGGCTATTTTTGATCTAAATAAGCATTAAGAAAAGCAAATAAGAAAAAACAAATGTCTAGCCAAACCTAATAATTATTTATGAGTATAAATAAGCTAAGAATTTAAACTAAAAAGCTATAAAAAAAACAAATAAGCTATAAAGCTAAACTGGATACTAAACAGCAAATGGGGGCTTTAGAGCTTAAAAATAAGCTCCTGGATGGATCCTTATGGCCTAAGGGCTTATACTAGCTTAAAGCCTGGCTTATGAACTACAATAATCTGAAAAGAGAAAGGAGTTTGAAATAAAGCAAAGGCATAAAAAAGGCAAGAGAAAAGTGCTGATTACACTCAGCTCCTACTGAGTTTTGATTTTCTATTTGAAAAATGGGCTTAATGCAGTCCTAAAAATAATCTAGTAAAAGACCTTTAAAACTTAAAATAAGCTGAAACAGAAGAAGAGGGATACCTAAAGAGCTTATAATCTTTTTAAAACTCTTTTATAAAACAGGATTTAATTAGCAAAACTTGAAACCTATTTCTTTTGCAAACTTTGTGAAACTGTTTTTTATAAACTACTGGATCCGACTATATGTCAAGCCCAATCAAAAGCCCAATCATAAAAGCAATTCTACTAGCTACAAAAAAATTTGCAAGACGAGCTTGCAAACTCGTTGAACATTCGTTTTTATTAGAATCGAACTAGGTAGATAAAAATAAGCCAACGTCTAAATATATAAGCTAAACAAGATCAATAAGCTCTTCGAAACTGAAAAGGTGTCAAAGGCTTATTAATAAGCTGAGCTTAATGAAACTCGTTGCACCATGATGCACAAATCGAATCAAGCTAAAAAGAAAAAGAAATAGAAAAGATAATAAGTGAATAAATAAGCCGAAGCTTATTTTTGTTATGTGAGCTTAGATATAAACGAGATAAGCCAAGGAAGGATTATTCGATTGCATAAATAAGCTGAAAAGTACAATAAGCTTAAGGGGCTTATTCGACTTCATACAAAGAAAAGGAAAAGAAAGAACAAGTCGAGTATGAGCTATTCGAAGACAAGGAGTCACAAACTTATAAGATAAGCTGAGCTAAACAACACTCGTTGCTCCTTGTTTAAGTTTCAAAATAAGCTCAAGATCAAAATAAACTATAAGAACTTTCAAAAAGAAATAAAAGATGTAAGCATAAACATTAAACTAAAATGAGATCCAACACTTTCAAACCATTTTCATTAATAAGCCAAGAGGTTCTTAAAATAAGCTACAAAAATTACAAATAAGCTAAATCTTATAAAATAAGCTACTAAATTGAGAGAGACTAAACTAAAACTACTACAACTAAAAAAACTCCCTTACAAATGTGGCTGTTGGCTTCAATATATAACCAAAATAGAAGGGTATTTGTGTAAAATTCTTGTGTGGACGAAATTTCCTCGAAAGCCACTTTTTTCGTACTGATAGCAAACAAATACCCGATCCACCACTAAACATGAGACACGTGGACTCGATATTGCGTTTATTCAATGCATGTTCACACATGTTCCTCGTACAAATTTATTCCGTCAATGTATAAGAATTTTTAGAACAAAAGGGGTTCCACTTGGCGGTTCATAATTGGCTTAATGGTGTTGAGTGGGGAGTCACGTGACTTCTCACAAATTAATTAAAGAGCACGTGTTCTTGATTCTCAATTTCACGTCACTTGTAATCACATTGCAATTTGAAATTTTTGCATGCACTAGAATAAACTCAAAAATCCAATCGGGCTTTCATTGGGCAGAATCTTCAATCTTTAAAAATTGGGCTGAGTAGTATACTTTGGTCTTGGGCTAGACTAGTATAAAAATTTGGCTAGCTTCAACAAGGCACCGTTGAACTCGAATTTTCTCGTTCTTTCCATTCCCGTGCTTGGTTTTGTCCTATTTGGCTTCGTTTTTCGTCCTTTAGTGAATATCCAGTACCTACATAGTACAAACACAAAAACAAGCATATTTATGGCATTTTATGTGCGTTTTTGGTCATTTAGGGTCGTTTTATTAGGTAAAAGGTATGTGTAATTACACACATACCAAAATCCCCCATACTAAGACATTACCGTGTCCTCACGCAATGCTATGAAGTAAGCACTTAGAAAACTAAGAATCTCGATCCCCCTCGACTAATTACCTTGAAAAGTAGCTAAGCGTTCATCAAAGGGAATTAAAGACTCAATAGCTTTGAAAAGCCACGTCTTTTACCATTGTTAAATATACACTTATTCCTACACATATTTTTGTATTTTTCATTTTTATCAATTTTTTTTTACTTTTTCATATTAAGACACACACATAATAAAATATATAATATATATATATATATATATATATATATATATATATATATATATATATATATATATATATATATATATATTGTATTTTTCATTTCAAGCAACTAACTAACTTATTTGACTTTCGTTATTTTATAACTTTTAGGGATCATAGAACAAGATGCATTTCGATCCGAGAATGCCCCAAAAAGGATAAATTCATCGTCCCCGACTTTTCACTTGCTCCAAACCAAGCTTAAAATGAAATCACCGCTAAATATGAGTTAATACGCTAACACACTCATATTTTCAAACTTGTAAACTTTTACTCCCGACAATTATTATATCTTAAGTGTATGTGCTATTTTGAATTTCAACCATGGATCAACGTTTTGCAAAATTCTATGTTTCACGTTCCACCCGAGAATAATGAGTTTGAAGCGATACATCCCATGTAGCGACTTTCGTCTCGGCACATCCCAACCTTGCGGTTAAGTGACCAGGCTTTTGACACCTCACAGAGACTAGTATCGGGACTCACGGACCTTAGGTTTCAAAAACTCTCAGATTTCTTGTATACACATAGCTTATAAAATAGAATAGCCAAAGTTCAAAAGCATATTTGAATTTAACAAAAAGAGATCTTTTATTTATTAAGTCACACTTAAATATTAAACATTTATGCAATTGTAACCCTCGACCTTTTAGAAGGCTGCAACATCGGTTGTGAGCCGGCAAGATGCAGCAAACTTTTATCAGTCTCGGATTATTATTCTTACTATGGGCTTTCTTTAGAAGGCTGTAACATCGGTTGTGAGCCGGCAAGATACAACAAACTTTTATCAGCCCACAGTTTATATTTATTATATTTTTTCATTTTTCAACATATCATTTTTTTTTACTTAATATGATATAGGGAAGACATCTTTTTGAAAAATTCAAGTATAAATTTGAACTAAGGCTAAAGTTTTTGCTATATACTACATAAAAATTATTGATTTAAGTTTAATCTCCAAAAGTAGCACGTATATTAATCAGGTTAAGAGCTTATGGGAGAAAAAGCGACAAATTACACACATGAGCTCTTAAGATTTCCAAATAATCCTTGTTTAGCATCCAACTCATACTTAACTCTATCATTTTTCGTTCTTCGCAACCCGCGAACGCTTAGTCTAAAAGTTAAGGAACAAGCTAGAGCTCAACACGCTCGATCGAGTCAAAATTTACTCTTATTCTACCCAGCAGGAAAGTCAAAATTGTGACAAAACACTTATTTTATTTTTGAAAATTTTTAATTTTTTTTTTCATTTTTTTGAAATTTTGGTGGTAAAAACGGGATTACGTGAAAACAACGGCTGCAGGCACAATCAAATCGAAGATCCCCCCATACTAGAATGAAACATTGTCCTCAATGTTTTACGAAGGGTCTCAAACAATCAAGCCGTTTATGAATTATGCTAGAGATAAACGTTAGTCGATTAGATTAGGATATTGGATTTCCCAAATGAAGCTGAGGATGTGAAGACCGAGTGATCGGAGGACAAAACCACGAGCACGAGAGTCATCACAATCCGGGCAATCCTGGACATACATCACAAAACACAAAACATGGATAATGGAAGAGGCGAGCCTCATCACAACACAAAACACTTATTAGCAATTAGAAAGAAGATAGAATGGATAAGCATGGGTTGCCACCCACGAAGCGCTTGTTTAAGGTCACTTAGCTTGACCCGATCCCCCCATACTTGAGCTTGTCAAGGGGGATAGAAATGGGGATGACGAACACCCAAATTTGGAGTGTTGTCTCCGTGAATCAACATCGGGCTTTCAGGAGAAAGCTGGAAAGCTTTCAAGCCCCGATGTGATGGAGAAGAAGGAGATTTCTCCTTCGAAGCAAGAACACCGTGATTGAAAACTTTGTCTTTATTTTCGGATGAAAATGTAAGTAAAGTATCAATCACGGGGGAAAGAAGAGCAAGAAATCTCGTGGATTCGACTTCAATGCATATCCCCGGATCGTAAATCTTGTTACTATCTCCGGAAGGAGAAGAAACATCAAGATCGGATCCGAGATCATTAGAAGGAATGAAGTTGAAATCCAATTGAAGGGCGGGATGGGTGGGCAAAATATTAGGCACATCAACGGGGATGTCTTCCACCACATCAATGGTTGAATTTCCCGAATCGGGATAATCAACATGAAATGATTCGAACTCGGGACGGGAGGTAGAATTATCGTCATCTTCCGAGTCGAAATCATCACTCTCAATACCCGGTGGTATTGAGTCATCATCATCAAGAAAAATGTCAATCTCCTCCATAAGAGAATCACTATCCTCGACCGGGATAGGAGATGGAGAGAAAGACTCGGTAGGATTTTCATAATTAAATTCTTTTGGAGGGCGGGGAGAAGAGTTATCGTAAAGCAAACTTTCCAAAAACAAAATATCTCCCTCCGGATCAAGGTTGACATCATCAATTCCCGGTGGAATTGAGTGGAGAAGAGTGAGTTCACCGGCGAACTCATCAAGAAGAGAATCGATCTTTTGAGAATCATTAATCGAAGTATCTCGATGAAGCAAAGATTCTAAAAGATCGGATTTGGCATTAAAGCAAAGATATTCAATTCCCGGTGGAATTGAATTGGTATTTTCTAACACCTCATCATCAATTTGATCAACCTTAGTGGAAGTGATTTCTTCATCAAGATCAAAGAGAGGATTAGAGAAAATTTTAAAATTCTCATTTGGAACGTCCTCTTCGGAAAATGACTCATCACTCGAGGTAAAATCTTCATCGATATCGAAGAGAGGGTTAGAGAAAGTAAGATCATGATTCTTTGAAGAATCATCATACGGAGGCAAATCACACTCACCTTCGAAAGAATCTTCGGACTCACTTGGGATTTGGACAAGGTCCTCGACACTAGACTTTATTAATTCGTCCGATTCCGTTTCCGGAATAGTGTCAAGATGCTCATCCTCCATTATGAGAGAGTTCGTTTTTGGTGAATCGGGTGTGATTGCAACACACGGAGGAAGTTCAGAAATAATATCTTTCAAAGGGATAGAACTTTCTTCGTCATCGTCATCATCGTAGCAAACGGGAATCTTCCAATATCGATCTTTAGCCGCTTGCTCTTCTTCAATTCGCTTTTCTTCTTCCTTCTTTTGTATAAATTGACCAACCATATCACACATGGATGTCATTTGCTCCATAAGCTTATTTTGAGAATTGAGAAACTCATTTTGAGAATTGAGAAGGCTATTTTGAGCATTGAAGATTGGATGATTGACGGTATATTGCGGGGGTTGAAATTGGTCAAAACCAAAAGAATTAGAATCATAGCAAGAATTTTGCTCATGATAATAGTCTTCATTCATCGGTTGACATTGAAAAGTCTCATGAGGACCCCCGCAATTTTCACAACAAATATATTGTTGTTGAAAATCATGAAAATTTTGGTATTGTGAAGGGTGGTTTGCAAAACTTGGAGAATCGTTAGAAGAGTACGGAGTTGAAAAATTGATTGGTGTTCCATTTCCAACAGTACAATAAAAACAAACTCCATCATATTCATTACAACCACATTGTTGGCA
>BQNB010027141.1:12651-57904 GCA_026074375.1 Tanacetum coccineum | reverse complement strand
ACTAATTAAACATTATTTACGTATTAACGTGTGCGTCCCCTTAGGTTCAAATAAATATTCCGGACATATATTAATTCATTTATGAACATATTCCAACACTATCTAAATCATCAACTTCTTGAATTAACTTAACACGGTCTTCTCTTTCTGTTTCCGTAGCAACTCCTGAATCAATTTTAATATCTATATCATGTAACAAATTAACAATTTCTTGCTTACGATGTCGATCCATATTCCTCATATCTCTCGTCCATTCTTTTATTTTTTGCTTTAGATATTTCAGTTTATCATGTAATGTGTCTATATGCTGTTGCACACACTCTTGATAAGCTTGATTAAGCATTTCCTCAAAACCTTGTCTTTGAATCCATGAATGAAAGAATTTAAACGGGATTGGCCCATAATCGGTTTTGTTGGAGTGTAACAAAATAGGATTATGATATGACCAAAGACGATCTAACACGGTTGCTTTTAGATCAGGGACATTTCCAATGACAGAATCTGATAATATGAATCTATCCAACTTGCTCATTTTTGATCCCGCTTTGTTCATCCATGTAAATCGTCTACCCCCCATAGACATCTCAACTAAACCTGAATCATGAATGAAATCATTAAACACCTGAGCTTCCCCTACTAAAAAATGCGACCCAAATCTTTCATTTTCCTCCCGAACTTCGTTAAGGTCCCCAAACATTACATAATTACCATTGTGACTACGAACGAAATGAAGTAAAGACTGTCATAAAACTCGTTTAGCTGAAGGATCTTGAGGACCATATATATTTATCAAATACAAATTATCCTCCACATTTATCTATCTTCCTTGAACGATTATATAATTATCGCCACAACATATATTTTGTTTCACAAAAACCGACGGGTCCCAAATAGACACCAAACCTCCTGGCTGACCCCTAGCCAAGCTACATGCATAATCGAACGAGTAATTGCCCCACATTGATTTTAAACGAAATAACTCTAAACGGGTCATCTTTGTCTCTTGAATCCCTAGGAATTGATCCAATTACTCTTTTTCCGCTTCTTGGTACCCCGAATATTCACGGATAGAATGTTCATTGATCTGCACTGAACACACCTGTGTCATCATGCATCATTCTTTTGAATGATCTATGACAACCACGAATATCATAACCCATTGCTCCTCCAACTTCAATCACCCGATTAATTTCATGAAATAATGACAATGCACGTATATCTTTTTTCCATAGTCATATTATGTTGATGCAATTGAATTGTGTCTAAATTGTTCTCACAAATTAGAAACGTTGATCAACACATTATGTTCTAAAAAGAAAATTTTAGTACTACATTTTGGTTATGCCGTTAATGGACATTAACAAATCTTTATTACTTATGTATGTTAGGCCGTTAACAAGAGACTAACCCAAAACATGGTAAAAAGCTACGAAATTCAGATGACTCTAAGCAATGGATGGATCGAGTCTTAAATGGAATATATGAGACAAGGAACATGGCAGTGATTCATTATAATTTTCCTTATACTTATTATGGTTCTGGCCTCTTTGCTAACATAGTGTATACAACTGTCTTAGTGACTACTCTCTCCTTCCAAAGATACCACAACTTTTGAGACGCAGATTACAGATCAATATAGCAATATGATACTAATTAATTTTCACCATTTCAATGGTAAAAATAAATAATTAAACATGAGTTCAGTGATGCAAGTTATATGGTACCACAAATCAGACCCAGTGTTGTAAATATCGGCCTTGGCGGACGATATATCACTGATATATCGTTTATCGGTGGTCAACCGATACGTTTTTTCACTTATCGGTAAAAAATCAGTTTTGGTCAAAATCGGTCAAAATCGATCAAAAATCGGTCAAAATCGGCCGATTTTTGGTTTTTTTTTTTGGTATTCTGATCTCACCTATAAGATGAGGGGGTATTCGGCAACCCTAAACAAGGTATATTTTTCTAATCATATTTCACACACATACTCTGACACTTCTCTAACAAATATTTGTACTTACTCTCACGCCGTAGTTCAATCGTGGGGTCCGTCCCTATGGTAAGACTAACGGTTTACCTTTGATTGTGCAGGAACTCATTTTACTCACTTGATTTAGTACAAGATTTCTCTTATTGGGCCTACCCAACAATCACCTAGATTCATCTTATCAACCCATAACGTTTCTTGTACTAACAAATTGGCGCCATCGTGGGACCGTAAATACAACCGTGTTTCCTAAAATACTCACCATGAGCATTAACGAACAAACTCCCCTTAGCCAGCCCACGTCCGTCGTGAGGAATACCCTAGGGAAGGAGCCCGTTCCGCAGGATCCAGGCAGGCCTATTTCCGATGAAGCCTTGCGGGAATACTGCGACAGGAACTATCATCAGATTCTACCAATCATAGCTGAAAAAGTACACCAAGAGAAGGCGCAACAGGAAAAGCTTAAGGCGGTAAAAGCTCGCCTCAATTTTTGAGGAACCTTAACGTCATTCAAGATCATGGAACACCCATCAAAAAGGGACCTCAATGAAGGGTCGAACCAAGTAATGTTCGCACAGATCCGGGAGCCCTGAGCAAGGCTTGTCGCTTCTATTCACCAAAAAAATGGGATTGTGAAAAGAAAAACGGGTGTTCAAAAGTTGGAAAAAGGTGTTTCCACATGACTGGAGATAAAGGAAAAAGTGTGTCCGTGTACTCAGACGACTCAAGGCGTCGGTCATACCATAGTAGCCACAGAGACACTGAAAGCTGCCACCAAAGTTCTCGTTCAAAAGCAACGGAACCCGCTTCCGCGCGACGTTATAACAAAAGGGCGTCCTCGAAGAAAACGGAGGAGTTGTCAGAAAGTGAAGGTAGCGCTGGAGGTCATTGGAAATCAAAATTAAAAAGGCCAAAGTCGAGTGTTGAGGACGACCTGTCCCAACCATGGGTATGTGAAGAAACAAATCCTTTCACTCCTCGGATCCGTTACTTTGATTTCCCAAAAACCAGAATGCCTAGTCATATCAAAACATATGATGGAAGCGAAGACCCAGAGGATCACTTAAAGATTTTCCAGTCGGCTGCTAAGACGGAGCGATGGGCAATGCCAACATGGTGCCACATGTTCAATTCTACACTTACCGGAAATGCCAGAGTATGGTTTGATGATCTCCCCAAGGAAACAATTGATAGCTATGACGACTTAAAGAAAGCATTCTTAGAAAACTACCTCCAGCAGAAGAAATGCATTAAAGACCCGGTCGAAATCCATAACATCAGGCAGAGAGACGGGGAGTCTACGGAAGAGTTCGTGCGGAGGTATAAGCTTGAGTGTAGGGACGTAAAGGGAGCTCCGGAATGCATGAAAATCTCCGGATTCATGCACGGGATCACCAATCCCGAGCTAATCAAGCGACTACATGACAAAATCCCAAAGTCAGTAGACGAAATGATGAGGGTAACTACAACATTTCTCCGGGGAGAAGTAGCTGCCTCCAACCGTGAACGGAAGAAGTCATTCCCGTCATGGAAACAGCAGGAAGCTAATCAAAAGCAAAATTTCAAAAAAGGAGGCTTCCGGAACCAACAAAGGTCAGAAAGGAAGCAAGATCGTTTTGCACTACTTACAAAAACTCCCAAAGAAATTTTTGCTTTAGACAAAGGAAAATTCAAAGCTCCGCCACCAATGACAACCCCGGTAGAAAAAAGAAATGCTAACAAATTTTGCGAGTTCCATGGAGAAGTAGGGCATAACACAGACGAATGTATGCACCTGAGGAAACAGATTGAAGAAATGCTCAAAGCAGGAAAGTTGTCACACTTGATTAAAGAGATCAAACAAAACAACGGAAAGGAGCAACCTAAGGTGACAAAGAAAGGAGAAACTGCTGGGAAGGATAAAGCGATGGCTATCCTAATGGTTCAACCCTGGGAAAGGGTGGCTAGACAAAGAATTACGCAGAGTTTCTCTCCTAATTCAGAAATCTTTTTTCCACCATTGGGGGAAGATGAAGGGACAGAATGATCATCGAGGCGGAAATAGGAGGCCACTACGTGCACCGTATGTACGTAGACGGCTGCTCAGCTTTAAAAATTCTGTATGAGCATTGCTTTAGCAGACTCCGTCCGAAAATCAAAAAACAATTGATACCAGCCACTACCCCTTTGATTGGATTCAGCGGTGAAATAATATGGCTGATAAGACAAATACAACTACTAGTAACAATTGGAGACGAAGAGCATCCCGCTTCAGCTTTGATGAATTTTGTAGTTGTAAGGTCACCATCCCCATACAATGGAATTATTGGAATACCAGGGGTTAGGAAATTACAAGCGGTCCCTTTAACAGTTTACGAAATGCTGAAGATCCCGGTAAAAAAAGGGGTAATTACTTTAAAAAGTAGCAGGTTAGTGCCACTTGAGTGCGCAATGGTCTTCGGACCTAAAAGAACCCTTCCGGCCAACGAACCAACGGTGGAAGAAAGGATCAAAGTGGCAGTCAACCCAGAATATCCAGAACATATTATAATGATTGGATCCACTCTCACAGAAGAAGGTCGCAACAAATTGTGCAGCCTGCTCCAACGAAACTTAGATGTTTTCGTCTGGAAGCCTGCGGACATGATTGGCGTCCCAAGGCACATCGCGGAGCACCGTTTAAATGTGCGAAAGGGATGCTCTCCAGTTAGACAAAAGAAAAGGGGGCAAGCGGCTGACAGAAACCAGGCAATACAAGAAGAAGTAGGAAAGTTAGTAGAAGCATGAATCATAAGGGAAGTACACTACCATGACTGGTTGTCCAATCCAGTAATGGTAAAGAAGCACGAGAACAGTTGGAGGATGTGTGTAGACTTTAAAGACTTAAATAAAGCATGCCCAAAAGACAGTTATCCGCTATCAGAAATAGACTGGAAAGTAGAGTCCCTGTGTGGATTCCCTTTCAAATGCTTCTTGGAAGCATACAAAGGCTATCACCAAATACAAATGGCAAAAAAGACGAGGAAAAAACAGCTTTCATCACGAGCCAAGGAATATTTTGCTATACAAAGATGCCTTTTGGCCTGCGGAATGCCGGAGCTACTTACCAGCATTTGGTGGATAAAGCATTCCATAAACAGATCGGCAGAAACCTCGAAGTATATGTAGATGACCTTGTTATCAAAAGCCGCATGGAGGATGAAATAGTCAGAGATATGGAGGAAACGTTCCAAACTCTAAGAGAAATTAACATGAAGCTGAACCCTAAGAAGTGCACCTTTGAAATAGAAGAAGGAATGTTTTTAGGGTACAAAGTTAGCACCAGGGGGCTGAAAGTGTGTCCGGACAAAGTAGACGTTGTTCTAAGCCTTCCATCCCCAAAGTGCCTAAAGGATGTGTAAAGGTTAAATGGAAAGCTCGCAAGTCTGAATCAGTTTTTAGCCAAATCAGCAGAGAAATTATTACCATTCTTCAAAACTTTGAAAAAATGCACGAGGAAAAGTGATTTCCATTGGACTACGGAAGCGAAAGAAGCGTTCAAGCAAATGAAGCAACTCATTGCCGAACTTTCCATGTTAGTCGCACCAATGGAAAAAGAGGAGCTTATCGTTTATCTGGCGGCAGCAAAAGAAACGCTAAGTGCAGTCCTGATGACGGAACGGGAAGCTAAGCAAATGCCTATATACTTTGTCAGTAGGGCATTAAGGGGTCCAGAAGTAAACTACACGTCTATGGAAAAATTAGTGTTGGCTTTGGTTCATGCTAGTAAGTGCCTGAAGAGGTACTTCCATGCACACCCAATCATAGTCATCACGGACCAACCAATATAACAGGTATTATCAAGATCAGAAGTAGCAGGAAGGCTACAAAAATGGAGCATTGAACTGGGAGAATACGCAATACATTACAGACCTAGAGTATCAGTCAAAGGGCAGATATTGGCAGACTTTATAGTCGAACGACCAGAAGAGGAATCTATGGATACTCTAATAGTAGAAGAGGAGGAACTCCCTGAACCATGGATCTTATTTACGGACGGATCATCCTGCACAGACGGTTTCGGGGCAGGACTAGTACTCATAAACTCGGAAGGGATGGAGTTTACTTATGATTTAAGATTCAGGTTTGATGCAACAAACAACAAAGCGGAATATGAAGCTTTGATTGCCGGACTAAAGATCGTGGAGCAAATGGGTGTAAAAAACCTCCAAGTAAATGTTGATTCACGGTTGGTGGCCAATCAAGTGAATGGAACATATGTTGCAAAAGAAACTGACATGGTTCGATATTTGGAGAAGGTAAAAAACGCTCATCAGCAGCTTCAAAGCATTCTCAATCAAACAGGTTCCTAGAAGCAAAAACAAAAAGGCAGATGCGTTAAGTAAAATAGCATCAACAAGCTTTGCACATTTAAGTAAACAAGTGCTGATGGAGGAACTAAAGGAAAAATCGATAAGTACAATGGAAGTTTTGGCAGTAGTAGAAGAAGAGGGGGATACATGGATGACTTCCATCTTCAAATACCTCATGGACGAAACATTGCCAGTAGAAGTGAAAAAAACAAGAGTAGTAAAACGCAAGTCGTGGCGGTTCTCTATAATAAATAGGACACTCTACAAAAAATCTTTCTTAGGACCATGGCTGCGATGCGTAGGACCACTCTAAGCTAATTATGTTCTAAGAGAGATACATGAAGGGTCTTGCAGCATGCATGCTGGTGCATGATCCGTTGTGGCGAAAGCCTTGTGGATTGGTTATTATTGGCCAACCATGCACAAGGACGCAAGAAAGCTGATAAGGGAATGCCAAGACTGCCAAGTTTACAAGCCTGTCCTAAGGAGTCCTCAGCAAAAGCTAAACCCAATCACGTCTCCATGGCCATTCTATAAGTGGGGCATTGATATCGCTGGACCTTTTTCGGAAGGGCCTGGAAAAGTCAAATTCCTGATAGTAGCTATTGACTACTTCACGAAATGGATTAAAGCAAAACCAGTGGCGACCATCACTGGCTACCAAATCAAAAATTCGTGTGGGATAACATCGTTTGTAGATTTGGACTCCCAGGAGAAATCATCTCGGATAATGGAAAACAATTCCAAGACAATCCGTTCAAGGACTGGTGCGAGAAATTATGTATCCGCCAACATTTTGCTTCTGTTAAGCATCCACAAACCAATGGTTTAGTGGAAAGGGCAAACCGTAGTCTTGGAGAAGGGATAAAAGCTAGGTTGGACGAAAGGAGCAAAAACTGGATGGAAGAACTTCCTCATGTTCTATGGGCACACCGCACAATGATTAAATCTAGTAACGGAGACACCCCATTCTCGTTAACATACGGAACGGAAGCCGTCATCCCAGCAGAAATCGGCATGCCCATACTAAGGACAGCGGAAGTAGACTTAGTACAAAATGATGAAGCCCTGGAAATCAACCTTGACCTACTGGAGGAGCGAAGAGAGCAAGCAGCAATTCGAGAAGCAAAAAGCAAAGCAAAGATGGAAAGGTATTACAACTCCAAAGTCCGCAGTACAAGCTTTAAACCAGGAGACTTGGTATACCGCAACAACGATGCAAGCCGTGCGGAAGACACAGGAAAGCTAGGACCAAAATGGGAAGGACCATATGAGGTCACGGAAGCACTTGGAAAGGGCGCATACAAGTTAAGAGACCGCAACGGGAAACAGCTCCCGCGGACTTGGAACATCAGCAACCTCAAGAAGTGTTATGTTCACAAAATGTAAGCAATTCACCCATGCGGACTCCGCAGTGGGGGTAAATGCATTTAAAATTATGTTACTTTATGCACTGTAACGTCTTTTAAAATTTCAATCAAAGTGAAGCCTAGCTACCTTCACGAACTTTACTTTAAATTTCTTATTTTTTACTTTGCAAAGTTATTCTTTATGTGATTAAGACGCGCACGCAAAAGGGCACGACCCAATAAATGTTATTCCGCATAACAAAAGGACGAGTAACCTAACAATTCACTCAAGAGTATATAAGAGGCATTGCAAGCCCAATACTGAAAAATATTCCATGAATATTTCACTAAGTCTAACATCGCAAATGCGCAATAGCGATATAAAAAGATAGCAACATAGGGAGAATAACCCATAAATATTCAAACAAAGACTATCAGAATAAACATATCATCATATTAAAAAAGATAGCAAAAGCCATGGTTAAATACAAAGACATTCAAAAGCACAAAAGTGTAATCAGCCGCACGCAGAAAGGTCACAAGCAACCACAACATTCAAAACGGATAAAAACACTTAGAAAAATTATTCCTACATAAGGGGCTACAACAAAAAGGTCGCATACGACCAAGCCCAAGTATTATAGCAAGCTATTGAGAGACATTTAACTCTATATCATCAACATTAGGAAAGGGATTAACATTCCCACCATTGGCATCATTCGGAACGCTCTCATTTACGGCTTCCTGACCATCCGTACCTACAAGCTCATAATCCTCTATAGAAATAGGAGTAATGATGCTTACGGAAGCAAGAGTAGTAGATGGGGCTGTGGGGGTATCAATAGTAGCGGATATAACTTCCATGCCCATTAAAGCTGTGGCGGACAAGGGTTCTGATAAGGGAACAAAGACGTCACGGAGTGCTGACCTATGGTTGGCAATGTTTTCTTTAATCCTCTGAACCTGGGAACTAGAGACATCTAACGAAAGTGATAAAGCAGAAGCACCAATGACACGTTGATCCAGGGAATGATGTATGGGAACCATCAACTAATCAACACGAGGCTGCGACTTAGTCAAACCCAACCTTTCGGCAAGGCTATCTTCCAAACAGAGAATGTTTATAATAGTATCAATGCTAGCATCTTTATTGGATTTTAACTCTGTGATTAAAAAGAAGTTGACACTTTGAAGACGCTGCAAAGCAGAAAGATAATCAGCCTTCGCAGATGGATTATTGCGGAAACATCGGTCAAAACTCTACCCACCGCGCCGTGGGTGATTCCAGTAGATAATCCTTCCTGCATACCCTTCTCAACGGCCTTACCAATCGCCGCTCCAAGAGAGGAAAGATACTCAGTAGAATTCAAGCATTTTGCGATAGTAAGTTCTAAGCCGTGGGTAAGAAGCCATCGACGCCTAGAAATGGTAGTCAAAAGATGTGGGTAAAATCTCTCCTCCGAGTGAAGGGCCAGTTCAACAAGGTTAGTATCTAGCTTATCATTCATCTCCCCCATCCGGTCATCCTGGAACTTCTCAAGCTGGCCTATGAAATTCTCATACGCTGTGAATTTTTCTTAAAGTCCAGCAGAGGAAACCTCCAGCGTATGCACCAGAAATTAAGCAGAAATATAAAGATAGGAGAACGGCGGAATATAAATAAAAAGGAAAGGAACTTAAGTGTAAACATGCGTACCTGGTCAGAAAGATTGTCTTTATGAACCTTAACAGAAGTAACCGCGGCATCCAACTCAGCAACCTCTTGTTCCCTAACTTTAATGGTAGCCGCAAGGTCTGCCACTTTAACATCAAGCTCACTTTTCTCCCCCTCTAAGATAGTATTATGATCCACCAAAGTTTGAACTTCAGCACGGAGACGGATAGCCTCCGCGGCTTCCGCCTCCTTCACTAGCAACTGAGCCTTGAGACTCGCAACCTCTTCATCCCTGGCCTTCAGCAATGAATTTTTCTCTTCCACAACAGCACTCAATCTCCTTTTCTCTCCAATATTAAACTCAACACGCATTCTCACTTCAGCGCTAAGAGATATTTGGCGAGCAGCCCTTACATTGAATTTCGTAAAAAGTTCATCGTGTTCCATCCCACAGATTAAAGCAAAAAACTTAGGAGGATCAAAATCATCCACCATCTCGTGACAAGTATGACCATCATCTAAGCAAGAACCATTGGTGATACTCTATTGGGGTACGTACACTTTTTGAAGATCCGTGTTAGGGCTAACAACATTACGGATACCACCAACAATAAAGTCACAACCAGTAAGGCCAGAAAAGCCACCTACGGTATGCTCAGCCCCAGAAGAAGAACCACCACCAAAAATAGAAGACTCAACAAATTTTTCCTTAGCAGTGGTAGTCGAGTCAACCGTGGAGGTAACGGTAGTCGTCGTTGTCATCAACAGAACGGAAGGCCTGACAAAAGAATCAACTTCAGCTTTCGCAATATTAGCACCTAAATGGTGAGAAGAGTCTGAGGATATGACAAACTTTGGAGGAGCAGTAATGGTTCGGATGTTTGCCCCGGCCATAAAGTCAGTTTGATCCCTATCCTCTCGCTCTGGTGTCACGGACACAGAAGAAGTAATAAAGGGTAGGGTAGGTAAGGCCACAACCCCAACCTCCGGATTCAACACAACTCCAACAAGTAATCTCTGAAGCGCGGACCTAGATTTACCAGCAACAGATGGCCCAGTTAAAGTTCTGTGATTATCCCTTAACTTCTTAGGGGGGTGTGAAGGTTTACCGGTATCAGAAACAACCGTTTTCCTTTTTCTTTGATGCCTTGGTTGCACAGGAGTTGCGTCTTCAGCAACAATCTTCGCTTACGGAATACCAACACCATGCCCACCACTCACAGAATCACCCTACTCCGCATGATTACCACTGGCTCCTTCATTAAAAAGCTTGTCCACACTCGCCTCTAGCTCGCTTGAGGCACGAGCACGAGCAATCGGTAAGAGCGTAACAACATGCCCTATAGTGGTATCTAACAACTTTGGCTCACCTTCAGCACGCTGCCTCTTACCAACCCTTATGTTTGTAGGATCAGCAGTTTGGATAAAGGAGACCAAATCTATTTCTACAGAAAAAGAGACAAGAATAAAATGGTCAGCAAAAGTAATGAAAAGGCAAAACACAAGTAAGATATAACAATAAGCACCCACCCTCATTGTTATCACGCAGAAACTGGGGGTAAGTATCTTCATCCAAAGTATAGTTACGACTAATTCCTATTAAGCAAAGGAAAGGTTCCGGATACTTGTTGAAAGGAGCGGGATACGCAACAAGGGTAGCATAATGTTCCGCATTATATTGGGAAGACATGGGAAAAGGGTCTTTTGATGTGCTTTTGCTAGTATTCCACGGAAAGGAGGCAGGACAAGCAAAAGCGTCGACCCAAAAGAAACGATCATTCCAGCTTTTCAATGAGTCTAAAGGTTTGGTGTAACACACGGCATCATTCCCCTGGCATTTACTAAACGACATCTAGCCTTTGTTTTTGGAATTAACATAAAACAACGAAACAACCCAACCGTTGGTTCAAAACCGTGAACACGACAAAGGATCTCAAAATGAGACACTTTTGCCGCACCAATAACGGACAGTTAGGATATATGGATGTGGTAGTGTCTGAGCACATCAACAAGAAAAGTGGAAAGTGGTAATCGAAAATTGGCATACTCGAAGAATCTAGTATATACACCTATTTTTCTAGTAGGCATTTCATGAATTGTTTGGTTAGGGCTAGGCAATTGCGGATAAACTTCATCAGGAATATGATACGTTTCATAATTTTTTTTTTGAGCTTTTAGAGTAAGAACCGACTTTATATCTGTAATACTGCTCATGATAAAAGTAAGCAAAGATTGGGTCTAACCTGAAAGCCTAAAAATCTTCGAAATGGGGCACAAAGAGAACAGGTTTAAAAAGCTTAAAGAACTTTCTAACAATGGTGATTATAATTCGAGAAGATGAAAAAGGAAACAGTGAAAACCACACCGAATATTTATACCATCGGTATAGTAAGTGCAAGCTCCTTCCAGATGCTTCCATGTGGCTATGACCTCCGAGTCAATGGCCAAGATAAAAAGTAAAAGATAGTGATGACAGTTAAGCAGTTAGACTAACCAGTCAAATCAGTCAGAAGGTGAAAGGCCATAAAAAGACCACGTCACCAACGTCCCACCTAACATGTAACATTTCTTAATTTCAGGTCATTTTACGACTCTATTATTCTTCACTGTTTATTTTAGTCCAATACGCGTTTACTTTTAATTTAACTCTTAAGCTAAATCGCGTATACTAGAAATAATCATTTAACGTAAACGGACACCAAATAAATTAAGGTTTACGTCAAGCAAGTGTTAGGTAATTATTAAGAAGGTAATTATTGACTTTGCTCATTTTATTTTTTATTGGTCACGTAATAGGCTTACGTTTCGCAATAAAATACCTTTAGACACACCTCAGAAATACCTAGACTTACCTAGACTCAAACCAATACCCACTTTTTATCCCTAAACATACAATTTATTAAATTCTTATGTTAGCAAGCCATTATGGCCGAATATGGGTAGATAAAACCTATAAGTCACACGTCTCACATACACAACTAGAAAATCTTCTTAACCAATACTAAGTACATGTACAACAAGATTTAATTAATACTTGTCCTTAATGTCCCAAAAGAGTCTAATACACAATGGATGATAACCACTTTGGATCCTAGTTTGCCTTTGGTTTCCCCTGGCATATACACATATACATATGCCATGAGAGTTTTTAAATCTTAAGTATCTTGTACCATGATCTTGTAATTAAGATGTGTACTAAGTAGTATTAACAAAACCATGTAAGACTAACTAGAAACCTCAAAACCACACATAAGGGCACGGTTTGGTTTGGATTAGGACTAGAGAAACTAACTAGCTCATAAGCCTATATATACCCATATACATTTGACACTTAACACTTCTTGAAAACTCACAAACACACAAACACTCTAAGCAAACAAACCATATTAATTATCTTCTTGTTTTGGGTCATAAGCCGTGACAAACACCTTAACAATTTCCCTCAAACATATAAGTGGTACTAGGTTATCATACAAGTTCATAAGAAGGTACACGAGCCGAGGCGTGGGTATTTGATAAGCTTGGGAGCTTTGGGTTTTTTATTCGATCGTGAATACATTGTGGGTTTTCTTCCTAACTAGTTATATGGGTCACGATATATTGTAATTAACAAACTTACGTTGGCATGAACGTGCATGGTTCAACCCATGCATGTTTCACGCACGTATTATAAGTACATATGATTGTGTGGTGCTAACATGTGAAATGTGACTTAAATTGATCTAAGGTAATAAACGCTTTCGTTAAATTACAAGAAAGAGAGACCTATGTGGACACTAACTCGTTTGTACAAAACCTATACGTAAACATTTCACGTAAACTTGATAGCTTAGCTCGGGAAAGAGTATAACGACTAGTAGAACGCTTGCATGTGACAAACACGAACCATAGGTAGAGCAAATAAGCTCAAAGTGATCGTCTTATGGTTAATCACCACAAACACGAACCATATGCACCTACAGTGGATACATATATCCACTGTTGGGCCATGTAGCCCACCAAGGATTAAGCATGGCTTATGGCTTAACTTATTTTAGGGATTAAAAATCCTAATAGTAGCCTAATGTACTTATTGGATTTACATAGACCTTGATACCATAAAAACTTAACCGAACCCTTATTGGGCTTGGCAGCCCACTACCGTGGTCGAAATAGGCCATAAGCCACGAATAAGCTTGAACAGCTTATTTGTGAGCTTATGCAGCTTATAGGGCTTATTATGAACTTAGAAAAGCTAATGGACTTAAACGGACCAAGCCTAAAGATTTAAAATGCTTTTTGGGTTCTTAATGGACCCAAAAGCCCATTACCGAGAGCTTATGGCTTATGGAATAAGCTATAAGGCAAACACAGCTTAAACAGACCCCTAAGTGCTTATTAAGGCTAGGAATTAAGTTGGATCGTGTATTGAAACCCTAATGGACTTTTAAAAACAATTCGGGTTAAAGTTATTGGGCTAACAAGCCCAATAAGCTTAAATAAGCTCATTCGAGCTTATTTTTTAGCCAAACAGTTTCCTATAAGCTTATACAAGTCAAATGAGAGCTTATGTGCTTTTAGAACCCTTATTGGACCTTTAATTGACTTAATGGACCTTAACGGACCCAACAAGCCCAATAAGCTGAAATAAGCTCATCCGAGCTTATTTATAAGCTGCCACAGCTTTTGTAGCTTATTGGAGTCTAATAAAACCTTTTGCCACTTTTCAAAACTTATTTGGACTTAAAATGTAAAGTTTGGAAGTTAAAGGACTAGAAGTGTAAAACTTGGAAACTCAAGGGTTAAAACTGTCAAAACTGATTTTTCATAAGTCTAGGGACTGTTTTGTTACTTCTAAAACATAAGGGACTGTTTTGAAAGTATAAGAACCTAAAGTGTAATTTGTGTAAAGTTAAAGGACTAAAGGTGTAAATGTGGAAACCTAAGGGTTTAAAATGTAAATATTATATTTTCATAAACATAAAGACTGTTTTTGTAAATATAGAAAACCTAAGAGTATTTTACAAACAAAAGTGATTTTTTATTCTAAACACTTATCGTATGTACTAGTTATATTTTTTTATCGGTTTATTATACGAAATTAAAACAACGACTTAATAAAATATGTTCGTATATTTATTAATAACGTTCATAACATTATACTTGACGTGTGTTATCGTATATCTTCCAATGAGCCTCAAGTAATGACAACATAAATAATATGTGCACCACCACACAAGGTAATAATATATATAAACTAGCAATTTATTGTAGTTTATGCATTAAGTCGTTAGCCTAAACTTGTAGACTAAGACTGGCCGTATTTACTTAGGTATTTGACGGTGTGATTCATTTGCCATACTTGGATATATTTATCATTTTCAGAGGACTACTTACTAAGGTGAGTTCATAGCCCCATGTTTTACAATTATTTAAATGATTTACATCTTTGGGGTGAGAACATGCTTTGTTTTACAAATTGGACGCAAGTGTACATTTTATACAATGATTACGTGTTTGCCTAAGTAGCGATAACCCACTGAGCCCATTATCATGAACTGTCAATTACTAGATTGTGAGCGCGAGTGTTATAAATAGATCTATTTGGGATTGACATCCCCGTTTGGGTGAGTAGCGCTCACTGTGTCGGTTTGCCGGACAACAAACGTATACCATGTCAGATTTGGGATGTTGCGGGTTAGAACATCATTCACGAGCATTATTGGCAATTTATTGCATTCATACATGTCGAGCTTCAGTGTCATGAGCTTAGGAAAACGTAATTACTTTTTATGATGTTTGCATCTGTTGCTTAATCATACACATGGAAATCTTGCGGTCCTTCAATCGATTTACATAAACCTATGAATTCACCAACTTTATGTTGACGTTTTAAGCATGTTTTTCTCAGGTCAATAAGGCACGAGGTGCCAAGATACATTGGGGGTTACTCTTTGGAGAGTCAGTACTCAAGATTTGGGGCGTATTATATTTTGGGAACATTTGTTATAAACCAAAATCTTTACTTATATTGTCGAACAATTTGAAGCCATGAGCTTATGCAATGAACAAGTATTTTGTTAATCCAATATATCTTTTTAAAACAACACGTTTAGTGGTCGTTCTCATATCTTGTGCTATTAATCTATGAAGTAACGCCCTCGGATATTCAATATTTCGCTGCCACTCAGATTTGGGGGTGTTATAGATTGGTATCTAGAGCCAAGATTATAGAGAACCAAGTCAAAAGTTTTTGTCTGGATTATAACTATTTTCAAACACTACATTTACAAATGGGGTTTGCACGGGACACACATACATCACTTGTTTGCAATCTAGCATATATGCTTACATGACATACACTTTTTAGCATTAGTAGTTACTAAGTGCTTGCATAATTGATATACAAGTATATAAATTATATTAAATATATTACTATAAGAGTCTTAAAATTTATACTTATATAAGTTTTTTTTGTTTTTACAGCAGTCATGTCTTCTGCATCATCTGCGATTACCTACACTTCCGTCTACACCGACTCTGAGCCAGGGAGGGTATTTTGGAGAGCCGATGAGGAGATATCTGATGGAGATTCTCCATGAGTCATCGTATACGGATACGATGGACTCCCTATACAGCCGGTAGCCCCACCATCACCGGATTACATACCTGACTTCGAGGAGCCACAGACACTACTAGTACCACAGGACGAGGATGAGCGTGAGCCTATGTTCATATAGCCACATGATCCTGACTACGTGCCAGAGCCTATATACCCTGAGTATATACCATTGGAGGATGAGCATAAGTTTCTGGTTGAGGAGCAGCCATTACCTCTTGTTGATTCACCTACTGCTGAGTCACCAAGGTATGTTGCTGAGTCGGATCCAGAAGAGGATCCAAAGGAGTATGAGGATGATGAGACAGAGGATGGTCCTGTTGACTATCCCATAGACGGGGGAGAGGATGGAGATGATGATGACGGCGGTTCACACGGGGATGACGCCGATGATGAGGATGAGGATGAAGAGGATGAAGATGAGGAGGATGAGGAGGAGCACTTAGCTCTGGCCGACTCCGCTGTTGTTGTACCTACTGTTGAGCTTGTTTCCCCACCTGAGGGAACAGAGCCTGTTACACCACCACCCTCCACTGACATTACTACCACTGGAGCTAGGATTATTGTCCGGCTTCAGGCTTCCATATCCCTTCCACCAGAGGCAGAGGTTGAGAGACTTCTAGCCATGCCTACTCCACCATCATCACCACCTATCTCACTATCACCACCTTCTGCAAGGGAGCGCCTTGCTAGGTGCACAACCCCATCTGCACATTCATCACCACCACTTGTGCCATCACCATTACTACCATCATCTGGGTGTCCAACCCAAATCCAGACACTCAGGATAGCCTCCACTCAGGCCCTTGTTGATGCGGTTACTGCCGCATTACCATCACCTCCACTACCACCACTACCACCATCTCTATACATACCACCACCTGTTGACCGTAGGGATGATATTCCCGAGTCCGAGCAGCCACCTCGTAAGAGGTCGTGTTTGTTTGCTCTAGGCCCCAGGTATGAGGTCGGGGAGAGTTCTACTGCTAGACCTACTGGAGGTCGAGGGATAGACTATGGGTTTGTCAGCACCGTAGATGCTGAAGCGAGATGACAGGGGATTAGAGAGGTTGGGTATGGTATTAGGGATACTTGGGTGGATCTGGCAGAGGCAGTTCCTGAGATAGCACCTATGACCGTGGGAGAGGTCAATACTAGGGTTACAGAGCTTGCTGAGCTCCATGAGCATGATACGCATGACTTATATGCTCTATTAGAGGATGCTCAGGATAGTAGGACTCGCATATCACAACGAGTCACTATGGACTCGTAGTGGGTCGACTTGCTTATGGAGGATAGGATAGCTCATCAGGAGACAGTACTGATTGTAAAGGAGGAGGCCTATGCTTCCCGAGAGGCTTGGGCTTATGCGATAGGATTAAGTCAGGCGGCCTATTATGAGCTTCAGACCCACCGTGAGCAGGTATATGCACACGAGTCCTAGCTTCATGTACATCAGACACAACTACAGTTGCAGGGTACTCTTATTCAGACACAACACCAGGTACATGAGACTCGCTCCCAGATGCAGCAGGCTGAGATGGCAGAGCTTCGAGAGACTGACCGTAGGCGTCAGGCACAGATAGCAAAGACTCTCCGTGTGATGAGAGACATGAGGCGAGAGATGGGTGACATGCAGGCCGAGTTGTTAGCACTGCGAGAGCAGCAAAGGAGAGTTAGACAACTAGGACCAGATGTTAAAGTTTCAGATCACCAGGATGCTTCTAGAGATTCAGATAGTCACATCTAGTAGTTTATGTCATTTTACTTTGCTAGGCAGTTGTTCAGACATGTTAAGTATTAGGGGTTCTCCCCGCTAGCATAGCCTTAGATATTTTGTATTGTATTTTGTGTACCAAAAACTATTTCATGTAAAATTTTCTAGGTTATGAATGAAATAGATGTGTTATGTTGTACTATATACCTCTCTTGTGTTGTTGTCTCATCTGTAAATTATTGTATGTCTTGTCATGACATCACATTTTGTCTCTTGTGATTTAGACGAATCATGGCACCTGTGACAAGACGAGGACCGAATACCTCTCCTAACAACACCAACCCAAACAACATGACCCCATAATCTGTTCAAGCTATGATTGATCAAGCTCTTCTGCGAAACTCCACCAATAGAGACGGAAGCCACAGTTTACACGGGGATAACCAAAAGAATGTGCAAACTACACGCCCTTGTTTCTACATTGACTTCATGAAATGTCAACCTTTAAACTTCAAAGGAAATGAAGGCATTGTCGGTTTAACCCGGTGGATTGAAAAGATGGAATCAGTTTTCAATATAAGTGGTTGTGCTATTGAAAATCAGGTTAAGTTTGCCACCTGCACTCTGTTAGGGGCTGCTTTGACTTGGTGGAATGGTCAGATAAGAACCTTAGGTCCTGATGCATATTCGATGACTTGGGAAGTACTCAAGAAGAAGATGACGGACAAGTATTGTCCGCAGGGTGAAATCAAGAAACTAGAAATCGAGTTGTGGAACCTAAAGGTCAAAGGGAACGATGTTCCAACATACACTGAACGTTTCCAAGAGCTAACCCTGATATGTACCAAGTTTGTTGCTAATGAAACTGAGAAGGTTGACAAGTACATCAGTGGACTCCCTGATAACATTTATGGAAATGTGAAGTCTTCCAGACCCAAGACGTTGGATGAGACTATTAAGTTGGCCAACGACTTGATGGATCAGAAACTCCGCACCTATGCCGAAAGGCAAACTGACAACAAAAGGAAGGCTAACGATTCATCCAGAAACAACCATTGCCATCAACAACAACCCTTCAAGAGACAGAATGTCACCAAGGTTTACAATATGGGGTCGGGTGAAAAGAAGCCATACAGTGGATCTTTGCTCAAGTGCACCAAGTGCCATTTTCATCATAATGGCCCGTGTTCTAAAAAATGCCACAAATGTAACAAGGTAGGGCACTTTACCCGCGACTGCAGAGGTTCTGGCAATGCAAATGTTGCTAATGCTCAGAAGGATAATAGGGCAGTTCCCAAGGGGAACGGTTGTTTTGAATGTGGAGCTCCAGGACATTTTAAGAGAGATTGTCCAAAGTTAAAGAATAAGGATGGGGAAATGGGAATGCACAAGGCTGGGTGTACGCAGTTGGAAATGCAGAGAAGAATGAGAATGCATCAAGGAACCCGGACTCCAATGTCGTCATGGGTACGTTCCTCTTAAACAACCGCTATGCATCTATCTTATTTGACACTGGTGCCAATAGAAGTTTTATATCTACTACGTTCAGTTCCCTGATTAACATCGCCCCAACTCCATTAGAAAATAGTTATGACGTCGAATTAGCTGACAGGAAAATAGTCAGGATAGACACTATTGTACGGGGTTGCACTTTAAATTTCTTAAATCACTCAGAAAGGAATCAAATTTGATTGGGGAGAAAAGGAAGAAAACGCTTTTCAGTTAATAAAGCAGAAGTTGTGCAGTGCGCCAATTCTGGCTTTACCTGAGGGAAGCGAAGATTTTGTGGTCTATTGTGATGCTTCACATAAGCGTTTAGGTGTTGTATTAATACAGAGAGAGAAGGTGATTGCCTCTGCTTCTCGACAATTAAAAATTCATGAGAAGAACTACACCACTCACGATTTAGAACTTGGATCGGTGATGTTTGCTCTAAAGATATGGAGACATTATCTATATGGAACCAAATGCACCGTGTTCACCGACCATAAAAGTCTACAACACATTCTTGACCAAAAGGAGCTTAACATGAGGCAACGCCGTTGGCTAGAATTGCTAAGTGATTACGATTGTGACATCCGTTATCACCCAGGGAAGGCAAACGTAGTGGCCGACGCATTGAGCCGTAAGGAACGGATTGAGCCATTGCGGGTTCGAGCCTTAGTTATGACTATTGGCTTGGATCTTCCCAAACAAATACTAAAAGCTCAGATCGAAGCCCTGAAACCAGAGAACCTTGAGAAAGAAGATATAGGTCGTATGATCAGAAAGGGTATACCCAAGGAAAGGTTGGAACCACGCGCCGATGGAACATTATGTTTAAATGGCAGAAGTTGGTTACCTTGCTACGGTGACTTAAGATCTGTGGTTATGCACGAATCCCACAAGTCTAAGTACTCTATCCATCCCGGTTCTGAAAAGATGTACCAAGACATGAAGAAGCTATATCGGTGGCCTAACATAAAGGCCGACAACGCCACATATGTTAGCAAGTGCTTGACATGTGCAAAGGTCAAGGCCGAACATCAAAGGCCGCCAGGACTGTTAGTACAACCAACAATACTCGAGTGGAAGTCGGATAATATCACGATGGATTTTATCACCAAGCTTCCTAAGTCGTCACAAGGTTTTGACACCATCTGGGTGATTGTGGATCGACTTACAAAATCTGCTCACTTCTTGCCAATAAGGGAGAATGACCCATTAGACAAGTTGGCAAGGTTGTACATGAACAGGATAGTAGCAAGATACGGAATACCTGTTTCAATCATCTGTGATCGTGATGGGAGGTTCACATCAAACTTTTGGAGATCATTTCAGAAAGCTTTGGGTACAGATCTGAGTATGAGCACTACATATCATCCAAAAATTGACGATCAGAACGAGAGGACTATTCATACTCTCGAGGACATGCTACGTACTTGCGTGATCGATTTTGGAAAGGGATGGGTTAAGCATTTACCATTAGCCGAATTTTCGTATAACAACAGTTATCACGCTAGCATAAAGGTCGCACCTTATGAGGCACTTTATGGCCGAAAATGTCGATCACCTGTGTGCAGGGCCGAAGTTGGAGAAGCTCAACTAACTGGTTCAGAAATGATCCAAGAAACAACGGAAACGATCGTCCTGATCAAGCAGAGAATTCAAGCTGCTCAGGACCGACAAAAGAGCTACGCTGATTTGAAGCGAAAGACGATGAAGTTCGAAGTTGGGGATATGGTTATGCTCAAGGTCTCACCCTAGAAAGGGGTTGTACGATTCGGTAAGCGGGGTAAGTTGAACCCGAGATATGTCAGACCTTTCAAGGTGTTAGCCAAGGTTAGGAAGGTTACCTACAGGCTGGAACTTCCTCAAGAGTTAAGCACGGTTCACCATACTTTTCATGTGTCTAATCTAAAGAAATGTTACGCTGACGAACCGTTAGCCATGCCGTTAGAAGGAATTCACGTTGATGATAAGCTCCAGTTTGTGGAAGAGCCCGTTGAAATCATGGAACGGGAGATCAAACGATTAAAGCGAAGCCGGATACCATTGGTTAAGGTTCGCTGGAACTCTAGGAGAGGTCCTGAGGTCACCTAGGAACGTGAAGATTCGTTTAAAAAGAAATACCCATAGCTTTTCATAAAACGGGCTTCGTCATCTACTACAAGGTCTTAAGCTTTGAGGACAAAGCTCTTTTAACGGGTGGAGACTATAAAATTTCTCAATTTCAAGTCATTTTACGACTCTATTATTCTTCACTATTTATTTTAGTCCAATACGCGTTTACTTTTAATTTAACTCTTAAGCTAAATCGCGTAGACTAGAAATAATCATTTAACGTAAACGGACACCAAATAAATTAAAGTTTACGTCAAGCAAGTGTTAGGTAATTATTAAGAAGGTAATTATTGACTTTACTCATTTTATTTTTTATTGGTCACGTAATAGGCTTACGTTTCACAATAAAATACCATTAGACACACCTCGGAAATACCTAGACTTGCCTAGACTCAAACCAATACCCACTTTTTATCCCTAAACACACAATTTATTAATTCTTGTGTTAGCAAGCCATTATGGCCAAATATGGGTAGATAAAACCCATAAGTTACACGTCTCACATACATACACAACTAGAAAATCTTCTTAACCTATACTAAGTACATGTACAACAAGATTTAATTAATACTTGTCCTTAATGTCCTAAAAGAGTCTAATACAAAATGGATAATAACCATTTTGGATCCTTGTTTGCCCTTGGCTGCCCGCGACATATACACATGTTGGGAATTATACATTTCTGACTTAGTACCGTTAGTTATATACTTAGTACCGCTAGTAATAGTTAGTACTGACAGTACAAAATGTTAAGTACTGCTCAGATAGTTAGTACTGTTAGTATAAAATAGTTAGTACCGTTTAAGAGATATGCATGAGATATTATAGGAAGATATGCATTATCTTTTACGCGTTTTGTAAGCCAAGATTACGGTTTTCCTTGGTGTATAAAAGGAACCCTTACGACATAGTTAGATATATCAGTTCATTGTCAATCTTATAGTTAGCAATCAATATAAAAACTTAGTTATCAATATTCATTGTTCTTATTTGCATTATAAGTTAGATTTCGCATAACTTATAGTGTTCTTAATCATTATTTCTCTTGTAGTTTGTGTGAATTTATTCATATTAGCTACAACCCTTAACAAGGTAGTAAGATCTATATTCAAAGGGATCCACAAGTGGTATCAGAGCCTGTAGAGAAACTCTAAGTAAGATGAACAAAAACAGTTATAAACCTTTATCTTACAATCATATTAAATGGCTGGATCAGAGGATGAAATTCCACCACCACCACCACCACCACCATCACAAACACCAACACAACAAACTCCTCACACTGTTTCAACCATCAAACTTCCTATTCTTAAGAAGGGAGAATATGACATATGGGCCATGAAAATGGAACATTATTTGGCCCATACAGACTATCCTATCTGGGAAGTTATTCAAAATGGAAATGGTCCTGTATCAATCTCCACAGATACAAATGGTTTAATAAAGGTTCTGCCTCCTAAGACTGCAGAAGAAATTTTAGCCAGAGAAAGAGAAAGAAAAGCAAGGACCACTTTGCTTATGGCTTTACCAGAAGATCATCTTGCTAAATTTCATAAAATGACTGATGCTAAAGAGATGTGGGAAGCTATCAAATCTAGATTTGGTGGAAATGATGAATCAAAGAAGATGCAGAAGTATATTCTAAAGCAACAGTTTGAAGGCTTCTCTGTATCAAACTCAGAAGGGCTACATAAAGGCTATGACAGGTTTCAGAGTCTTCTGAGTCAACTAGAGATTCATGGTGCAGGCGTCTCAACTGAAGATGCAAATCAGAAATTCCTTAGGTCTCTACCTTCTGCCTGGTCTCAAGTTTCCTTAATCATGAGGACCAAGCCAGGAGTGGACAGTCTCAGTTTTGATGATCTGTATAATAATCTTAGAGTCTTTGAGTCTGATGTTAAAGGCTCTACTGCATCATCCTCTAGCACACAGAATGTGGCATTCGTTTCAGAGAACACTAGCAGTACTAATGATGTTAGTACCGCTTATGGTGTTTCTAACTCTTCTGGTCATAACTCACAATATGAACATACTTCATCATACTCCTTACTTGCAAATCAATCCAGTTGTCCACAATTGGATCATGAGGATCTGGAACAGCTTGATGAGTTTGATTTAGAAGAAATGGACTTGAAATGGCAGGTAGCCATGATTTCCATGAGAATGAAAAAGTTCTACAAAAAGACAGGTAGAAAGCTACAATTTGATGCCAAGGAACCGGTTGGTTTTGACAAAACCAAAGTCGAGTGCTATAGTTGTCACAAGACAGGGCATTTTGCTAGAGAGTGCAGATCCAAGGGGAATCAAGATAGTAGGAGGAGAGATACTTGGAACACTGGGAATAAGGATAAAGAAAATGGGAGAAGATCTGGTAAACAGGAGGACTCTAAAGCTTTGGTGACTCTTGATGGAGAAGGTGTTGATTGGACCAGTCACTCAGAAGATGAACAAGAGAACTATGCTTTGATGGCTTGCAGCAGTTCAGGCTCAGACACAGAGGTAACTTCTTGTTCCAAAGAATGTAAAGAGTCTTATGCTAAACTTAAAAAATTATATGATGAACAGAGGGAACAACTTGGAGATGCCAGTATAGAAATACAGGCATATACTCAAGTTCTAAAGAAAGTTGAAGCACAATTAGTTGCTCATCAACAAAGTCAACTTTGGTATGAGGAAAAGATAAGGTTTATGAAAATTGACTTAGATGATAAAACTGATGTCCTAACATACCATAAGAAACTATTGGCAGAAGCTGAAAAAGAAAAAGAAGATTTAAAAGCTAAAGTAGAAAAATGGCACAACTCTTCTAAAAATCTTAATATTTTGCTAAATAGTCAGATGAGTGCTAAGGATAAGGCTAGGCTTGGGTATGGTGATCAAATGAATAAAAGTGTTTTAAGTTATGAAAATGAATTTTTCCAAAGTGTGTTTGTCAGTGGGACAAGTAATTTAGAAGATAGTCCTGTGAATGATAGATATGCAGAGGGGATGCATGCAGTTCCCCCTCCAATGATAGGGATCTACATCCCTTCTGGACCTGATAAAGAAATAGATGACTCACAATTTAAGTGATTGTAGTGTTGGGTCCCACGGATGGTGCCAATCTGTTGATACAAAAGTTGGACGATCCTTGATTAGGTCCGAATTAGGTGTAAAACATTAGTGATAAGAAAACACCTAAAATATTTGTCTGAACCGGTTGTTAATGAACCTAATGTAGGATCTCAACCGAAAGTCTGGACTGATGCTCCTATCATTGAGGAGTATGAGTCAGATAGTGATGATTATTGTGTGTCTAAACCTACAAAAGAACAGGAACAACCTAGTTTTGCTAGTACTAATAAGCAAGTAAAAACTCCTAGGGAAACTGTTAAGAATCAATTCACACATAGTAAAAATCAAAAAGTTGATAAGAAAGGTTTGGGATATGGGTTTACTATAAAAGCATGTTTTGTATGTGGAAGTCTTAGTCAACTTACAGAGAATGAGATTTTTTCAGATAAAAGCGAATGCTAAACAAGACGGAGTTAAACAAGAGAGATGAGGAAGAAGTCTAGTCAAAGGGAGATTAGGCCAATTTGGAACAATGTGCAAAGAGTAAATCATCAAAACCAATTTGTTCCTACAGCAGTACTAACTAGAACTGGTAAAATTCCAGTTAATACTGCTAGGCATACTGCTAGAGCTAGCAGTACTAATAATGTTAGTACTGCTAGGCATAAACTTAACAGAAAGACAGTACCATCTAATGGTGCTAGGAATGTTAATACTGTTAAGCCTATTATGAATAATGCTAAAGTTAATACTATTAAGCCTATGGTATCAACTTTTAGAAAGCCATTAAATAGAACAACAGCACTTAGAACCGATTTTTCATATCAAAAAGTTAATACTGCTGAGGTAAATGCAGTTAGTGTTGTTGGGGGAAAAAGGGAAACTGCTGAATAAGTTCCCACAGCAGTATGTAATTGTGGAGACCGAAAAAGATAATATAGCACAAAGTCTCCAAATACAATGATGGATCAAGACCTAGAAATTGTGCTACTTTCAAAGATCCACTAGGCAGACTCAAGCCCAAAAAGGCTTGGGTCCCTAAGAGAATCTAATCTCTTTTATTTGATGTGCAGGATTATCCACACAGAGCTTTAAAGAATAAAGGGATTGTTGATAGTGGATGTTCCAGGCACATGATTGGAAACAAGGCCTATCTTGCTGAATATCATGTCTTTAATGGTGGCCCTGTTTCTTTTAGAGGAAGTAAAAGTTACATAACTGGTAAAGGTAAAATAAAAACAGTAAATTTAGATTTATATAGGAATGTGGACTTTGTGAAAGAACTACAAAATTTCAATCTCTTTTCTGTGTCACAGATGTGTGACAAGAAGAAAAAGGTTCTCTTCATATACACTGAATGTCTTGTGTTGTCTCCTAAATTTAAGTTACCTAATGAAAATCAAGTATTACTTAGAATCCCTAGACAAAACAAAATTACATATTTCAATTTAGAGAACATTGTTTTCCTTATAAGGTTTAGCTTTGTTATGATTACACAAAGCCACAATTGATGAATCTAAACAAGATGGCATAAGGAGGTAGGGTCATGTCTAACTTTAAAAAACTTAAACCAAACTAGTGAAGGGAAACCTTGTGTAAAGGTTTACCATTAAAGCTTTTTCAAAATGACCAGCTACTTGTGTTTGCTTTGTTCCGGAAAGGAAAGCAACACAAGGCCTTTTGTTAAGGCCAATCCTGAGCTCTATTCGTCAGACCTTAAAGGTCTTCCTACATATGATTTGATTATTGGACCTACATCTGTAATGAGCTAAACCATAATACTTAATTGCTGGTTATCACTGATAGGAATTTAAGCACGTTTAGTTGGGTGTTATCTTTCTTAAGAACTAAGGATGAAAACTATTGAGTGGAATCCTTAAGACTTTATAAGACAAATTGAGAACCAATTAAATCAAAAAGTTAACACTATTAGATGTGATAAAGGTGTACAGAATTTAAGAACAAGGATTTTATATTTGAATTCTGTGTTCGAAAAGGATCAAGAGGGAAAACAGAACACTACAACAAAATGGAGTTGCTGAAAAGACAGAACAGGACGCCTTATTTGAGGCGTTAGAACAATGCTAGCAAATTCATTTTTACTCTAACACATTTTGGTTGAAAGCAATGGAACTTTGCTGTTATGTCCTTAATAGGTATAGTGACCAAGCCTCAAAATAAGACCACTTATGAAACTTATAATTGGTAAAAACCAATCATAAGCTATATAAAGACACATATTTTGGTGCCATTGTGACCATCTTGAAATACCATGACCACCTGGGCAAGTTTGATGGGAAATCAGAATTAGGGTTTTTAGTAGGTATTAACTACAAACAAGGCTTTTAGATATACAATTTATAGAAACCAAGAGAATTGAAGAAAACCTGCACATAACCTTTTTAGAAAATAAAGCTAAATTTTTGTCAAGAAATTGACCCAACCTGGCTGTTTGATCATGATTATTAAACTGATTCAATGAATTTCAACCTGATAAGATCAGAATAATCAAAGCTAACAAACATGCCTGTCCAAAAGAAATGCAACTCAAAATGCGAGTACAGAAGATAATCTTTGATGGAGGTGATTCTGAAATAGAAACTGAATCTTCTCAGTAACTACTTAGTAAACTGCCAATATGCTCTTCTTATACTCAACAAGCAAGAGCCTCAAAGCAAATAATGCAGGAAAGAACCTACCAAGCATCCCAGATTTAAAGCTGTAGATAAGGTAGGATCAATTCTTTTTGGAAAGCTTGAAAAGACTTAAAAGACAAATCAGGATGTAATGATGCCCTGCAGCTCTCATGAAAGAGTTTGCCCAAGAAACTGAGGATTTGCTATCTTTTTAGGCAGGAGCTGCTAAAGCAAGCAGTACTAACATATTTTATTATACTGCTAGCACACCAGTTAGTAATGTCAGTCCTTATGGTGGACTATCCTTCACTGATCTAACCAATACTGACCAAGATGATTCAGAAATACCTGCACTTGAGGAAATTTATGACAATCCTACTGATGGTATTTTTACCAATTCATCTTATGATGATGAGGGTGCAGTGGCTGACTTCACAAATTTAGAACCTGTTGTGAATGTCAGTCCTAATCCCTACATCACGGCTAAAACTCAATTCATCCTTCAACTTTAAAAATCTTGGAGATGCCACAATCAGCAATTTATCAAAACAAGAAGCAAAGTGACCAAAGAGAAACTGGAGCCCATGCTTTTGAAAGTTATATCAAAAGCAAAGGAGAAATAACAAAAGGATTTTCTAGCATTGTTATAGTTGCATGATACTGTCATAAAATAAACCCAAGAAGATTCTCTACAGCACTAGAAGAAGAAAGATGGGTTTGATGCAATGCAGGAAGAACAGCTGCATATTCAGAATCAGAAAGTTTTAGAGTTCTTTAGATTTGTCTTATCGAAAGAAGGCAATTTGTAGGAACCCTAATCATTCCATGGATGACATCACAAGCTCAATGGCAATGAAAAGGATTAAACATTAACGAACATTTTTATTGAAAGAAAACAAGAGTATTGCTACAAAACCCTTAAGATGAAAAAAGAAAATGGAAGAGACTAACCTATAAATTGAGCGAAACTAGGGTAGTCTTTATCATAACGAATGATTTTGCCTTATGAGGGCCTTTCCCTTTTTGGGCTATATAACATCTTGGCCTGTATACATCATAAACATTAATTAACATAGATCCCTTTCGAGCTACACTTTTGTCTTGTATCTTCGAGTGACCGAAGCTTCTTTGTTCTGTCCCTTTAAATGACCTAACAATTCTCCCCTAGATGAGATGTCATGAGAAGTTAGCTCACTCGTGCTTGTCTCGGTTTTAGGTCTGTTGAAGTATAGGGTACTTCACGGGGGTTGTTGTGTGCATTGGTAATTCAAACGGTTAAGCGGGGGGGGACCTTGGTTCATGGATCATAGAGCTTGAACTGGATTGTGATGACTTGATCTTGATCTTTGACTTGTTTAAGCTTTACTTCTCTGAATTACTTTGTGATCTTCTTTCACTTTGACTTTGCCATACGCTGATCTTTAGTCTCACATGCTCATATCTGTTGGAATCTGGAAAGCTTTGATGATGTATCTTCTTCTAATCTCCATAACGTTTAGCATTTGAAGAAGACATTGATTTTCAGAGATTGTGCGGAAGCTTTGAATGTATGCTTTCTTGATTTCTTCAGATATTTGAGTAAGGATATGAGCACATGTCTTGCATCGGAAACTTTGAGTCGTCATTCGCCATGATATAACAATTTAGACACCAACAAAAACATTTTGTTATGTAAAATCCACTTAATGTGTTCTAGAAAATCATTTTGTGAACACAAGAAGGGTTTTATATTTTGAAGGGATCAAGTATAGACGATACTCAATCTGGTCGGTTACTCGTAACCACTGATTCCGTAAGATCAATGAATAACAGTACGAATACTGCACCTATGAACAGATAGATTCATTAACAGAACCTTCGTGACAGGTTTTCTTCTGGCCAACGTGACAAGCTAGTTCCAACTAATACCTAAGTATCAGAAATCCCCTAATGTTCCCGTATCTCTAGACTAAGATTGTCCGAAGACTAACCACACTATAAGTATTTCTACTAAAAGAATGGTTAAGAGTGAGTCAGAACAGTTACAAACTGCTGACTATACCGGTATAAATCCTTATTTCAGCGTTTTTCTTCTTAATACAATTAAACCGTGAGAAGGCCGTGCAAAAATGATGTTGAAAACAATCGATGTGCTTATAAAATTGATTGGGGCACAAACGAAAGTTTAAACCAAATCTTCTAGATTATGTTTTGAAATATATCCAAAGATATAAGTGCCTTGGAAATCCAAACTATGTACAAATACAATTATGGAAATCCACTTCACTAGGTGGGCCGCAGTCGAAGACCAGCATGAGCAATCATACGAATACCCTGTGGGTACAAACCATCACTCTCCTCATTCATTCCATAAGAATCACTTTCACGAACATGAAACAAAAGATTCTTGTCATTTATCAAGATTCGTTTGTATAACACAAACTTGGTACCTTGACATTTTTGATCATATTAACACTTATGCACCCCCTTCACAGTGTGCCGTCGATAATCGAAAGATGTTTTAGCACATGCATGGATAAGACTTAGCATTTTAGAATCAATCGAAACATTAATTATCCGTTTTACATGTTTAAGTCACATTTTCTCCCCCACAAAATATGAAACTTATGAAATGGTTTTGATCTAAAATGACGTTAAAATGTATCAATCTCCCCCTCAAAGTATGAGGTGAGGTGAAATAGCACAAATATCAAGTGAGCAATTGAAACAAGACCTTTAGAATACCCAGACAGGAATGATACTGCAATCTGTCTTGAACTTGTAAGCGGTTGGTCGTGTCAATCTTTCAGCAATAGAATCAGCAACAGTACGTCCTTTTGACCTGCAAAACTGTTAGTAGTACTGATTCTCCCCCTCAAACAATGACCCGTGTCAATGTTTGATTTGGTTAACCCGAACATGTTTGATAAAACAAGTTGTTTATGAGAAAAATGGTTCGGGGCTTAGACAACTTCTTGTCTGTAAAGAAATAATGCACTGAAACGTACACTAAATCTCTGGGATAAGACCGGGTTACAGTCTGAAATAACTGCAAGCCATCTAGACTAAAAAAATTTTTTTTTTTTTTATTTTTTATTTTTTAATTTTTTTTTTTTTTTTTTTTTTACAATATACAGGATACAATTGTGAAACACTTGGTTACTCGGAGACAGACTCATCCTGTAGTTCCTTCAGAGTCTCTGGTGACATTTGTTTAACTCCAAGCAGTGGGAGTAGTGTGGCGAAGCGCTCTCTCGGTAATGCCTTCGTAAAAATGTCAGCCAGTTGGTATTTTGTCTCCACGAAATATAACTCAACAACTTTCCTTTCAACCTGCTCTTTGATGAAGTGGTGACGGATATCAATGTGCTTGGAGCGCGAGTGTTGAACACTATTACAGCATAGAGCGATTGCACTTTGATTGTCACAATACATCGGAATTTTGTTGAACGCAAATCCATAGTCGCTTAGTTGAGATCGCATCCAGAGGATTTGAGCACAGCATCCGGATAGGGCGATGTATTCAGCTTCCGTAGTGGAGATGGCAGTACTTTTCTGCTTTTTGGATGACCAGCTAACAAGCCGATGTCCAAGAAATTGAGCTGAACCAGAAGTACTTCTCCGTGTGTCATGACATCCTGCATAGTCAGCATCTGCAAAAGCTTTTAGTTCAAAGCCGGAGTCCTTCGGATACCACAGACCCATGTGAATGGTTCCTTTTAGGTATCGAAAGATCCGCTTTATAGCAGTAAGGTGCATTTCAGTAGGCTTAGCCTGGTATCGTGCACACATACAAACAGCAAATACTATGTCAGGTCTAGATGCACTAAGATACATAAGGGAGCCAACCATACCACGAAATCGTGTAGGATCAATTAGCTTTCCTCCCTTATCTTCATCAAGGTTGGGACGCTCCGCCATTGGAGTGTCAATGGGTGTGCATGAGTCAAAACCAAACTTTTTCAAGATTTCCTGAGCATATTTGGATTGGTTGATAAAGATGCCTCTGGGATTTTGAGAAACTTGTAATCCTAAAAAGAATGACATTTGTCCCATCATCGACATCTTGAAAGTTGAGTTCATTTCAAAAGCAAATAATTTGCAGGCTTTGGGGTTAGTAGAGGCAAAGATAATATCATCTACATATATTTGTACCAGTAGAAGATGTTTGCCTGTTTTTCTCGTGAAGAGTGTAGGATCGACCACGCCTTTTGTAAATCCGGATTTGATCAAAAACATCGACAACTTGTCATACCACGCACGTGGAGCTTGTTTGAGTCCATAAAGAGCTTTCTTCAATCTGTACACGTGTGATGGATGATCTGGATCTACAAATCCTTCTGGTTGACTAACATAGACAACTTCATTCAGTTCGCCGTTGAGGAAGGCGGTTTTCACGTCCATCTGGAAGATGACCATGTTCTGAACTAGGCTGCTGAGCAATGAAGAGTCTGATCGCTTCTATCTAGCAAACCGAGCAAATGATTCCTCAAAAAATCAATACCAGCTTCCGGACGGATAACCTTTCGCCACTAAACACGAGCTTTGGTTCTTCAAGACGACTCTATATTCATCAACCTTAAATTTTGAAAAATCCCTTTGAGCGGGATGATAAGAATATTATCTGGACAGGGTACAAGTACCATACATCTATACGTTGTATCAATATGAACTCATGAATTTCTACCCCCTGCTACCTCAATCCAGCACGAGTGACTCTAAGACTTGCTTGGAAATTCTTGTTCAACATGTAACTTAAGATCATTGAAAGAACACCACATTGCGTCGGTTTCTATAGCTGTTTCCTCCCCTGGTATTAGACAGGTCGGTCTTTATCCCCAATAATGTTTTCAAGCGGATGTGCTTGATGTTCCACTTTTGCGACATGATTAATTGGTTGTTGGGAGTAACATCGATATTGACAGAGTTGGAAGAAGATGCTTCTGAATCGGTTTCAGGAGCATTATAGGTATCAAACACATTACTGTCAACATGATCAAACAGTGTTTCAACATCAGAATCACTAGTGTCAGGTAGAGGTACTTGATGAGGTAAGAGGCTTTCAGTAACTGCAGGAGCGCCTTCTGAGATAACTGTTGTGGAAGGTGAACCATTGGCATTTCTTGGTGCCGTGGCATCAGAAACATTACCCAGAGGGTTAAATCCCATTTTCCCCCGGAAACACCCGGAGTTAATAGAACAACCTCATCATCATCAAAAACCATTGAAATAAATCGTCTAAACCTTTTTCTTTATGAGTAAGGAGCACTAGTGGTCCTAGGTCTTTTTTACTAGTTCAGAACGCTGCGTCCGACAGTAAAGCAGTAAGATCGAGTTCTGTAACCTGTTTGGCACATGAGTCATATGTTTGAGGTGCGAAGGCCTAACTGGTTTTGAACAGACGTCAATCCTGTCCGGTAAGTTCATCGAAGGTAACATGAACGTTTTCCGGAACGTGCTCGTTCGTGTTGTTGTAGAATCGTACGCCTTCTTGGTGGGTGCACATAGCCAACAATATTCCTATATCTGCATTCGCCTTTATAAGATTACCAACGTCATCCGTGTCATAGTAGATATCACATGGATCCAATACTCGTAAGTACTGTAGATTAGGTATTCTTTCTTCCCTTTAAAGCAGTTCATAATAGGTCTTTCCATGAAGCGTGTGTACAAGAATCGTAAGTTACTAACACGCAGTGGCTACAGCTCAGCCATAAGAACAGCGAAGAGCATTCGCAAAGCTGAGCATAGTACGAGCAGCTTCCATAAGAGATTCGGTCCGTCTTTCGACAACTCGTTCTGTTGTGTAGACCGAGGTACGCTCGTTCATGAGAAATGCAACCCCCCAACTCCCCCCCTCAAACTATCCGTCGAGAGTCTTTATTCACTAAACTCCGATTTCCATATCTGTTCTGAAGAAGCAAACAGTTGCATTAAGGCTCGTTGAGTCTTCACAAAATTCACAATCGCATGATGAGTTTTCGTCCTTAGTTCGAAGAATCTTACCCCACCAAAACCTGTGTAATCATCCACTACACCAAAACATACTTCTTCCGTTAATACTTTCCGTTCTCATAGGTCTGCAGAGGACCATAAGTGTAGTGTATGGAGAACTTCAGTATTGTTTGTTTTCCCGCCTTTAGTGGATGTATTGATTGCTTTCTTAGCCTTGTTACCTAGCTGACAAGTATTGACATCAAATGGTCTTTTGTCATATTTTCAGCATGGGTAATCCCTCTGACTAGATCAATTTCGAGCCAATTCGTTATCAAAGTCCCAAATTCAGATGATCCAACCGACGATGCCATAACCAATGACTTAGATGAATGAGAGCTTTTGTAAGCAAGCAAACTGGTGAAGCTGACATCATATCATTCAGTAAGATAGAGTATAGGTTGGTTGTCCGTGAACCTTTGAGTAGATCCACCATATCGTAGTTACGGATGTGACACGAATGCTGTTGGAAAGCAACTTCTAAACCTCCATCACAAATTGTCCACAAGAATAGGTGAAGCTTGAGTTCCCTCAACATCATAGACTCGAGAAATGATAGTGTGCACCCAGTTTGATAATCACCATAGCCAACGATCGCTCATAAATCATCTCATCGTGCCAAATCTCACTGTACCAATGAACTTTTCTACAAAGTTGATAAGTCGCGCACGATCTCCGGTCATATGCCGTGAGCATCCTGAGTCCAAATACCAGAGAACAATTTGTACTACCTGCAATAACAGAAACATTTCCGGTGATTGGATGCCCTTTAGGGTTCCGGTTAGTTAACAATTAAGGATACCAGAAATCCCTTTGGAACCAGACTGCGGATCACAGAGTTTGCAATCAGGGAACCTAGAGATCATAGTAAGAGCTTATATGCTTAACACTCGGGAATGTTTTCAATAGGCCAACACTTGGTTCAAAGTATCCAAGTTATACGATGCATCTATATAAAGAGAAAACCTCCAGTGCTTCCACGAGGCTTGGTATTAGCACCATATTTGCTATTGTGGTTTCCAACTCACTATGGTTTCCCAACTTCTCTTAAAGGGTTTCCATTCTATTCATGGTTGGGTGTGTAATACGCTTAGTCTGGTGGGGGTTTTTTATTTTAACATGCACAAATCAACACACATAACCAAAACCATCATTATATTAGCAAAAACCAAGATTTGTTACAATCACCACAAACATTGTTTCAAAATTGAAACAGAAACAAAATGTTTAACAAGCAAATTATAATCAAAACGATTCTTTTATTCAAGTCCCTATGGGAGCTTCTACTCTCCTTCGCATATCGCAACTCTAGCCGGCAAAGAACTATATCCGAGGGCTCTCTTTAGGCACATGATTGCAAGTTCTAGAATGGTTTTACTCCTGTAGACATAGGCACAAAAGCACACGTTTAGATATTGCTTATTATGATGCACATACAAGGTTTTAGGTTTAGTTTGGTGAATGTCTAGGAGGTTCATCAAAGTTACTTGCTTCTTCTTAGTGTAACAGGGGTTGATTGACCCAGTTAGCCCGTTTGGGAGGTGGATATATACTTAGAACCTAAGATTGTACATCAGGAAAGCAAGCACTTTGGGTGACTTCAGAATTTGAAGGTCCACTACATGTATTAACCCAGTCACTTGGGCTTTCCGCTTGGTATATTTTCAGCATTTAAAAGGTCACTAAGCTTGGTCAGTGTACAGCAGTGACAGTGAGTGAGTATTTCGCCTGTGGACAGTTATCATCATACCGCGTTTACAGACTCACGATATTCTACCTTAAGGCCATCTCGAGCTGAATCCTAAGGGAGTGTATCATATCTTGCAACTGAATTCTGTCCAGTGTCTAAGGCCTGTTGGTCACAAATACTTCAGTGAACCTACATTCAACACCTTCATGATGTTTGATCTGAGCATCTAAATTCCAGATCGTTCCATCTTTTTCCCTTGAAGTGATTTCTTAACTTATTTTATTTCAAAAAGGCATTTGAATGCACTTGACGGAGTGTCACTAACACTGCAGCCTGTTTATAATTCTGAAATTTAAGTTGTAAGCTAACAAGATTCAGTTCGGAGAAAGGCAAAAAAACGATTTACCGATTCAGTAATTTAAGCTGTTTCTGTTTGAAATCCCAGCATCAAGTTAAGAACTTATTGTGTTCCTATCACATCTAATCTAAGATTTCACAAATAACAATTAGAACGAGGGACACATCAACATTACATAAAGCACAATAGAGCAAATATCTCTTTCTAAACATTCAGTAATTAAGCTGTCATTTTTATAAAAGATTTTCTCTCATATTATCAGCGTATTTCAATTATCAAGCACACACACGTTCATAATCATATCCTCTAAACGCATAGCGAATCTCCTAAATTCCTGTCTACTTCCTGACAAATGTGTCATCAGCAAGTTTTACATGTTTTTCATGAAATAAAGTCAAGAAAAGGTACAAACATTTGTTTGCAAAGCAAACTCTTTCGCGTATTCATAAACACGGGAGTGACACATATAAGTTTTGACATCTGTTGTATCTGTTCTTTTATGATGCATCAAATTGGGGAAAAAACAGCCTTAATTTTTGTGAAGGGTAGAGCAAGAACTTGACTAGGAGGCGGACTTTCTCGGCACAAAAGGAGTAACAGGTTTTTGCTGGGGTGTACTACTTGACTAGCAATTTCGTTGGCAGGAAGCCAATACACCTGTTCTTGGGACAGTTCCTTCTGAGGAACAAACATCATGGCATTGAGCTTCTCATAGAATCCACTTGCAGGTCTAACATGCCCTGGTTTTCCTTCATTTAGCCATAACTAGGAATGACTTCAGCACAGGCTAATAAATTTCATCAGTATCCCACATATTACTTGCATTAACAACGGAGCCTTTTTTCCCATCTCGTGGGTTTACTATGACCTAGAATATCCATGTGCAAGTCCTGTGATGCAATTTTTTGGTTTCCTTTGAAAGCATTGGAATAGTACGGCGTTGGCATTTGAAACATTTGTAAAAGATCATTGGTTCAACTTGTTTGACTATATAAACAAATATTTCATCGAGGTATTTATCCATAAGTTTCTTTTAGTCATTTACACCTTTTGATTTTATATTTCAAAATTCAATGAAATATCTTTACTATTTAGGTGTGTTTTAGCACAACTTTCTCTTGCTCCAAGTTCACGTTTTTTTTGCAGTACGCTGAGTCACTAGGTTTTTGTGTCCTGTCCTAACTTTGGCTTCATGGTCAATTTTAACCTGTTGGGGTTTACTAGACAACAATTTTCTTCTAGCTTACATTTTGCAAGCTCAGCTACTTAAGGAGTCATTACCCGGCATTGTCCTGATTAACCTTAAGGTGTCCCGTGCTAACTGGGTTTCTATAAGTCATCTAAGAATTAATCAAGGATAATCTCACCGGGTGGCGCAGATAGATACCTCATTTGGAACAACTTGAACTTCGCTGTCAAGTTTGGTTAACTAAGATGATACGGAATATATTTGTCATCAATATCCGACTCAACATCGTAGTTTCCCCTAGGTGTTCTTGCCTGGTGCATCTTCATGTTCAACAGATGATTCACATTATCCAAAGATTGATTAGCATAATGGTGTACCTCATTTTCTTTGACTGGTGGTTTGCAACCATTTGTTTCCACTTATAAGATGACAAAGTTATAGCCATGAAAGAGCATGCTAGCATTGGGGCCATTCCATCTACGTCTGAATCATAAGCATCCTCATGGTTGACTTCGAAGATATTCGTTGTGGTCATTGCCAGAGGTTGATCATAAGGAGTAGTACATTCCACATTGGCGAGGAATGCTTCAGCTTCAGCATCCAGAGTAGCTCCCTTTTTTCCTTTGCTTCCATAAGCATCATCTTATCATTGAAGTACTGATAATCCATCGCTCTCATGTTCTTCTGCACAGCCTTGCAACATGCCCTTGCTCCCCCTCAGCATTATAAACATATTCACCTTCTTCCCTGTCTGCAGTAAAGTCACATTACCATAACTTGATTGCCTCTCAACCTGAATTTCCAACATTTCCTGGAGCTCTCTCTGAACGGGTTTTTCATAACAATTTGGCTCGTCATGCACCGTAAGCAATGTGTCCTCGAGTTGGAGGATGACCTGAGCTAATAAAGAAAAAAAGAATATAGGTAGGAGGAAAACCTGCTTCTGTAAACCACTTAACAGATTTTGCTATCTGTGTCATAGGCCATCCTTGCGTCATTTTGAGCAAAACAGCTGGTTGTGTTTGTGAGGTAGAGTTTGGTGGAAAAATGTGGTAGGTGTTGCTTGAGCCTATAAGCCAATGGATCAATGATATCTTTGAAGACTGCTCTTGTTTCTTGAGAGTCTTTGTGTAATGAGGCTCATAGGCTTTCAGTGGTTAAAAATGTGAACATAGTTCGTTTTGTTGAAATGTCCATGTTCTGCTTCACATTAGTCACATATTTACCCCCATTAAGTCGGAAAAGGTTTGTTGACAAACTTGGTGTTCAAGACTGATGAGCTGGGAAATAGCAGAGCGTGTGTAAGTCTTCAATCACATTCACCAGCTTGTGGAAACGTACAAAATAGTCCATGAAATGGTCGATTCCAATGGGCACGAAATCGTTCTAAACTCCATCAAATAGGTCTTTCTTCCTTTGCTGTAATTTCCTGCCTGAACCATGCATAAGCATCACCCACATTATCCCAAATCTCTTTAGCAGTGTTTGTCCTGATTCAGGATGTAGAAAATATGACGTGGGAAGACCTTGACTGAGAATGATTCAGCCTTGTATCAGCATTCATCACAAGATGTTTCTTCAGTTTAAACCTGAATCAAGTTTTTCATTCTTCATGTTCACTCCTGTCTGATCTTCAGTTGGAGCATCAGTAATCATAGGGTGTGGTGAAGGTCCATTTTGAATGGAGTTCCAGATAAGTTTGCCAAGAGGTTTTCCTCGAATGTACCTATGAATACGAATTTTCCAAGAATCGTAGTCACTCTCAACCAACATAGGTGGACGAGTATCGGTACCTGCTGCATTTGTTTCTTCATTGGATGCCATTTTGAGTATGAATGAACGGATCGTAAGTGATTGTTGATTTGTTTGATATGTTAATGTTTTAGTATTTGTTTGAATATTTGGTTTCGTCTGACAATAAAACTCCTAACTAGTTCAAGTTCAGAGGGATAGCTTGTTCGGTCCACACTAGATTTAACTAGTTCGGTTCTAAAATACTTTGCTCGTTCGGTCCATGAGGAGTTGAGCTCGTTCGATCCTCTCGTTCGGTCCTTGAGGAGTTGAGCTCGTTCGATCCTCTCGTTCGGTCCTTGAGGAGTTGAGCTCGTTCGGTCCTTGAAGTATAAGCTTGTTCGATCCAAACTTGAAAGTTCACTAGTTCGATCCTCTAAGACTAAACTCGTTCGATCCTCTTGTTCGGTTGCAACTTCTTGTTCGATCCTCTTGATCGGTTGTCTTGTTCGACCCTCCTTGTTTTCCACTCGTTCGGTCCTAGCAAGAGTCCCACTTGTTCGGTTCTCTAAGAACAAACTCGTTCGATGCTTGAAGACTTGAACTCGTTCGATCGTCAAATCCTTTTGCTCGTTCGGTGGACACAAAACACGAATCCAAAGACCTTTTTCTTGCTTAACAACACGAACAACCTGTAAAGCTCCAAGAGGTCTCTACAAAAGATATGATTAGCTCGAACAAGTAATGATTACACGATCCAAGACCACGAATTCGATCAAGACGCTTGTTTTTCCCTTCTCTTTTTTTCAATATTCGAACCTCAAACAAGAAGAAAAAAATTTCCAAATCTTGATTGCTAACGAGATGGTTTGATTGATATTAGATTAAACATAAACCATCTATGAATCAGAGAATCAAAACAAAAACACATTAAAAACAAAAAAAATTCTTTTCGAATACCTTGTTTTTTTTAATTGACGAATCCCAAAAAAAATCAAAAACACAAATCAATCAATTCAACAATCTTGTAGGCTCTGATACCAATTTGTAGTTTCCCAAATCTTTCAGACAAACCTTAACAATGATTAGTAGAATCAAGATGCAGAAAATTAAAACATTATTGATATTGAAAGAAAAACCTTTTTGTTGGCGTAGAAACCCTAAGAATATATAATTACTAGCTAACCTAACCTAAATTTTTGACTAAACTAGGGTAATTATACAAAAAGGATTAGCCTAGAAGGCCCTTTGTGGGATTTTTCATTAATGCCCGTTTACGATATATTACACGCTTAAACTAGCTAGACTTTTGTCTTGTATCTTCGAGTGACCGAAGCTTCTTTGTTCGGGTCCATTTATGTGATCCTAACATAGTTTCTTCATCACCACTTGTGTACAAGCTACTACACTCAATGTACAATGTTTAAACCCTAATTATTCTATTTATAAGCTTTCATACATATTTTTACACTCAAAACCCTAATTCAAAAGTCAGAAACCCTAACCCAGGCAAAATATAAATCATGACCCGTTTCTTGGTTTATCCATCATAACCCAAACCAACACACAAATAAGTTGTAATTAACTTAAATTACAACATTAACATAACATATCCTATCATCATTTTCAATCATTTCAACAACAATATTCAAGAATAAAAAAATAATAAAAAAAACCACCAGGCCAGAAAAACCCTAATCTAGATTAACCTAAAACCTAAAACTAGCCTAGTTTAGAATCGGATCAGTCTATAAAACATAGGATCTGGGCAAATCAATAGGTTCTGGGTATTAAGTGAAAACACTAGGTTGTAGCCCTATGTCTTGTGATCATTTTGCCGGTGGAATCAACCCGATTCGACGTCGGATGAATTAGTTATAGCCGAAATGGCAAAGGTGCGCAGATTCTGCACACCTGTAGTAAATGGCTATTATCTCTAAATTTTTGTATAGTAACCCCCAAATATGTAAAACTAAACGTTGTAGAGGACTCAAATATCTAACAATGCTCACTGGTTTGAGCTTCAACGGAGTTACGGTTTGCAAATGGCAACCATTTTACCAAGACTGATGTTGGCTGTCCAAAAACAGCCATGTATAAATCAAACCAAACACCCCTAAAACGTCTAGAACCACCTCCACCTTGCACCATAGCCTTCCTTACTCAGCCCCTAGCCTCTCCACATCACCCCCCATGTGTCCTAACCTGGTTATCAAAGTTTCTTGGCCTCTAAGGGTCTTCAACACTATAAATAGGGGCACATACTCTTCATTTCAAATCATCCCCCACTTCCTCCTCTATAACCCATCATAGCAGCAATCCTTTGCTCAATATGTATTCTAAGAGATCTTAAGAAGTCCCAAGAACAGAAGTGAAGCAAAAGAAACCAAGAAAAGAAGCCCGGGAGTCGTTATTCTAGGCGTACGAAGCTAAAAGTCCTGATTTTGACCCGTTTCCAAGCTATAAGCTCAAACCCAGGTTCTATCAACTTCATACCTGCTACTACACCCTTATGATGTTCATATGATCATACATAAGCTCTTGTAAAAGTTTCATAACTCAATTCATGCTCATTTTCCATTTTGATCCAAAACCGCACACCCAAAACCCTAATTTCCTGTTTTTCATAAAACTAAATGTTATAATGGCTAAACGTTATTATAATCTATCCTAACATGCTTAATTAATGTTAAAATAACCACTTTATTGATTATTGAAGGAATTTGAACTTAAAACCCGCACGTTTACGTTTTGAAACCCTAATTTGACCCGTTTTGCTTCCTAGCTTAACGAATCGTTATTTTAAACTTTCGTTATGTTAAACCTTCATATTTTAGCTTATATTAATAAGCTATAACCTGCAAATGTCTTTTGGAATGTTAAAATAAGCTTGCATGGCAATTCGGACTTGTTTTACAAAAGTATTCCATGCAAGGGGTATATATCGTAACTTTCGGAAACTTATAACTAAAAGGGCTGAAAATGTCATTTTATCAAAGTTATAACTATAGGGGTCTATTATGTCACTTTCCAAAGTACAAGGTTTACTTTGTATATCTTTTAAACTTGAAGGACCAAACTCGTAAAAGTGCAAACTCCAAGGGTATATTTTGCCATTTTTCATTCTCAAGGGTCTAAAATGTAACATTTTGAAAAAGTATAAAAATGTATTCAAAACATTACAAGACATAACTTTAATTAACGCTTGACGTGCTTAACATTTCCAGATATTGAATAAAACGCTTAAAACCGATTATGTTCTAACCATTATATCATTCATCATCAATGTGCCTTTATAAATCAGGTCCCGGATCTCTATTGTACCACAATACTAGGGAGCTTCATATTAAGGGGTTTCATCTTGGTATTACGTTCTGACTGAGTTGTTGGGTTTACGATTTAAAGTGCCCTAGCTCCTCAAACGTTTACTGAATGACTTCTGAATTATGATGGCCCGAACGGTGATACAATAATTCCAAACTCTTCAATCAAACTCATAACTCTCTGAACCAAAGTTCTAAAGTACAATCTTCCTAAGACTTGACATATTTACTCAGGTTGCTTGACGTGGCTGTTTACTATCATTTTGCTATATCAACCTTTCCCATTAAGATTGTGATAAGGTTGTCCGCTTTCATTTTGGAATATTTAACCTCGCCTTTACTTATTTACATGTTTTATAAACCCGCGAGGGGGATACAAGCTTGTTACAAACTCTTTTATATACTCATAACAATGTGATTACTTTTCAAAGACTTAATGAGTTCATAACCTCACATACTTTATAAACCTGTGATACCTGCTGTACACCATGAATGCAAGTGTTTTCTAAACTATATGCTATCCTGATATATTATTGCCTAAGTACATATCTCTTTGGGTAATATCCCCCAATATCTCTTTAATATCTCTTTGGGTAATATCCCCCAATATCTCTTTAATATCTCTTTATGTGATTCATGAGTTTAAGGTAATAATATTGTTCTCCATGATAATATTGTTCTCCATGATAATATTGTTCTCCATGTTAATATTGTTCTCCATGATAATTATCCCTGTAATACCAATATTTCCATTATGATAACTTGTATTCAACTATTACATATCAAACCTATGAATTTCACTCAACCTTTGTGTTGACCATTCTTTTTATGCATGTAATTGAGAAACTTATGGCATGGAGTGACATGGACTTGAAGATGGCTAAAACTTGTTATCATTCACATTGTATGTAACTAGATTTTGGGATCTACCTTTGTAAAACTCTGATTTTAAATGAATGATAATGTATCTTTTGAACAACGTCTCTTTTGATTCGTTTTCTATGATTATGATTGTTGTTTCCATGAAGTAATACCCCAGATTAGCTTCCGCTGCTATATTGTAAAAATGAGGGTGTTACATCTTCCCCCTCTTGAAATTCTTTATCCATAATTTTAGCATCATACCATCGCTTTGTCCTTTCCTTGTATGAGCAGGAATGCCCATAAGCCTCATTTCTGCTAACTTGTTTAATTGCAAGAACCTATTTCTTCATGCAGCCTCTAAATCAAGATTTACATTCTTTAAGGCCCAATACGCTTTATGCTCCATTTCAATCGGGAGATGGCAGGCCTTTCCATATACTATCCTGAATGGTGTACTTCCGATGGGTGACTTATAAGCGATTCTGATTACCCAAAGATCATCATTGAGCTTATCCGCCCATTCCTTTCTGTTTTCGTTTACTATTCTTTCCTGTATGCGTTTTATAGCTCGATTAGTATTTTCCATTTGACCATTTGTCTGCGAGTGGTAGGCGATAGCAAGCCTATGGGTTACTCTATATTTCTTTAATGTTTTTTCAAGAAGAGAATTGCAGAAGTGTATCCATCTATCATTGATTAACGCTTTTGGGATCCTGAGTCTAGAAAACAATCTTTGGATGAATTTAGCCTCTACCCGAGCGTCGTTAGTCGGCAGTGGTTCAACTTCCACCCATTTAGATACATAATCTATTGCCATCAGGATGTACTTATTATTTCATGAAGAAGGAAAGGGTCCCATGAAATCATAATCACCCAAATTCGAATACTCGCTATGATAATGATTTGTCAAGGGAATTTGAGTGCGAGAAGAAATTTTTTTCCAGCTCCCTTTGGCATTGATAACATTCCCAAACATGTTTTGCGGTATCTTTGAAGATAGTTGTCCATGTAGAATCCTGATTCAAATATTTTCTTTGCGGTAATGTCGGCCCCGTAATGTCCTTCAGCTGGTCCTTTATGACAATGTTTCTAAGATTTCTTGTATCTCTTTACCGAACATACATCTCCTTACAATTTCGCTCGGGCATGATTTAAAGAGGTATGGTTCATCCCAAATGTAGTGCTTGGGATTCGATAAGAACTTCTTTCTTAAATGATATGTCATATCTCTGGGCATGACCTTTGATACAAGAAAATTGGCATAATCTACATACTATGGATCTTTTTTAGGTTCCTTGGCATAGATTGCCATAAGGTGTTCATTAGGGAATGAATCTCATATTGTTTCTTCATCTAATTCCTCCAGTTCTGGGTTTTCTAACCTTGACAAATGATCGGCTGCTAAGTTTTCGGTCCCCTTTTTGTCTTTTATTTCAATCGTGAATTCTTAGAGTAGAAAGACCCACATAATAAGCCTCAGTTTTTCATCCTGTTTACTAAACAAATACTTTAAAACAGAATGATCTGTGTAAACAATAGTCTTAGATATGACTAAATAGGACCGAAATTTATCAAAGGCATAAACTACAGCCAAAAGTTCTTTTTCTGTAGTGGTGTAATGTTCCTGAGCGTCATTCATAGTTTTACTAGCATAGTAGATTGGTCGAAACTTCTTATCAATTCTCTGTCCTAACACTGCTCCTACCGCATAATCACTAGCATCACACATTAATTCAAAATCTAGATTCCAATCTGGGGCAATAATTACTGGTGTTGTGGTTAGTTTTTTCTTAAGGATATTAAATGCTTGGATGCAATCATCAGAAAAAACAAACTTAGTATCCTTTATTAACAATTGAGTCATAAGACAAGCAATTTTGGAAAAATCTTTAATGAATATACGATAAAATCCAGCATGTCCTAAGAAACTTCTAATACCCTTAATGTTTGTAGGATAAGGTAATTTTGCTATTACATCAACTTTTGCTTTATCAACCTCAATGCCAACACTAGATATCTTATGCCCTAGCACTATTCCTTCCTTAACCATGAAATGACATTTTTCCCAGTTTAAAACTAAGTTTGTTTCCTCACATCTAGCTAACATTTTTGATAAATTAGTAAGACATGAATTGAAAGAGCTACCGAAAACAAAAAAATCATCCATAAAGACTTCCATGAAATCCTTACACGTGTCATTAAAAATTGCCGTCATGCATCTTTGGAATGTTGCCGGAGCATTATACAATCCAAAAGGCATTCTTTTATATGCAAATGTCCCGTATGGGCACGTGAAAGATGTCTTTTCTTGGTCTTCCGGTGCTAAAGGGTTCTGAAAGTATCTAGAAAAACCATCTAAAAAGTAGTGATATTCATTTACTGACAATCTTTATTACATTTAATCGATGAAGGGTAATGAAAAATGGTATTTCTTTGTTTTATCATTGAGTTTTCTATAATCGATGCACACTCTCCATCTTGTGACTTTCCTTGTTGGTACTAGCTCATTTTTCTCATTTGTTATTACAGTTATGCCCCCCTTTTTTGTACGAAATGTATGGGACTGATCCAAGGACTATCTGAGATAGCATAAATTAACCCAACATCAAGTAACTTAACTTTCTCAGCTTTTACTGCGTCTTGTACCTTAGGGTTAAGTCGGTGTTGGGGTTGCACCACAGGCTTAAAATTGTATTCCATAAGAATTTTATGCGTGCAAAATGATGGGCTAATGCCGTTGATATCTGCTACTTTCCAAGCTAACACCCTTGTATTTTGAAAGAACTTGTAAAAGTAAATCCTTTTCTTGGTGAGACAACATCGAGGAAATAATAACTAGAAATTCTTGGTTACCGTCCAAGAAAGCATATTCTAAATAACACAACAGTTCTTTTAGTTTCGGAATTTGTTTTTCCTCATTTGTCATGCTTGCAGCAAAAAGTGTCAGGTTTTTAAAACCATGAGGCCTCAAATCATTTAGATCTAAAAATAACCCTGGCGTAGTTGACTAGTCTAAACTATTTCGTGGTTTTTCTTCATCTATAGTATTCTTACTTTCATCTTCCCATAAGTTTATATCTTTGTTTGGTTGATAATTCTTGATTGGTTCAAACAAAAATAAATCCAGTTGATCCCTAGGGAGAGTTTCATTCACATGATTATAAATGGTTAGGTCAACCATATCAAAAGAGTG
>BQNB010027140.1:12657-57904 GCA_026074375.1 Tanacetum coccineum | reverse complement strand
TTTATAGTTTAATTCAATTGTGATTCATCATGTTTACATAATATGATGATGCAATAGTTATATGCAATGTGATGCACCAAGTTTAATTCAAAGTCAATGTATCACAGTTTATATTTTAGTAAAACCTTTTACTCAAACGGATGCTCTAAGTACCTCAAACAAATGCACTAAAATGCATACCTATCAAAAAAAAGTTTGTGAAAAGAAATTTTCGGAAAAAAAAATTCAGAAAAATTTGTTATTTAAATTTTCGGATTTTTGTTTTAAATTTTAAAAAAAAAATTTGAAAATTTTCGGAAATTTTTCAAAAAAAAAATTCCGAAATATTTTCTTCAAAATTTTTTAAAATTTTGAACTTTTTTAAAAATTTTCGATTTGAAAAATATCGATTTTTTCGAATTTTTGAAATTTTTCCAAATTTTTGATTTTTTTTTCAAAATTTTCAACTTTCTTCAAATTTTTCCAAATTTTCGAACTTTTTTTTTCATATTTTCGAACTTTTTTTTCAAGTTTTTGAACCTTTTTTCAAAATCTCAAAAAAATCGATTTTTTTTCCAAATTTTGAACTTTTTTAAAATTTTCGAAATTTTTTCAAAATTTTGAAATTTTTTTAAAAATTTTCGAACTTTTTCAAATTTTCCAACTTTTTTTTCGAATTTCAAAAAATATCGATTATTTCGAAAATTTTTTTCTCAAATTTTAGAATTTTTTTTTCTAATTTTCGATTTTTTTTTAATTTTCGAATTTTTTTTAATTTGCGAATTTTTGAAAAAAAAAAATTTGGAAATTTTTTAAAAAATTTTCGATTTTTTTTAAATTTTCAGATTTTTTTGAATCTTAATATGTGTTTATGTTATTGTTTGTGTATTTAATTATGTGTGTGTGTGAAACAGTTATAAATTATGTGTGAGAGACGATACAAAATTTTTTTTAAATAAATAAGGTAAAATGACAAAAACACCCTTGCAGTTATAAAAAATGAGAGGGTGAGATGGGATACATGGCGCGATCTCATGGCTTCCTATCCTTCTCATCTTAAAACTACTTCTCATTATCTCCCTTCTCTCTCTCTCTCTATCTCTCTCTCTCTCTCTCTCTCTCTATCTCTCTCTCTCTCTCCCTTTATATATATATATATATATATATATATATATATATATATATATATATATATAATATACTTAACCCATGAAGTAGAGTGAGTGATTAAAACTTTGGGTACGTTTGTATTATCGAAAAATAAATATTATTACGCGACGGTATTAACGTCCTGAATTTCTAAACATTCCAAAAATGGAAACTTTACTAAAATATAAACTTTCTAAAAATAGAAACTTTTTCAAAATAGAAATTTTTCAGAAAAGTGGTGTAACTTATATATGAATGCTATATTTTTATTAAAAGCTTGTTGTACTAAATAACATAGGACACACATATGGGTTTTATTATATATATATATATATATATAGAGTTTATTTTTTTATCATACTACTATATATATCTATATATATATATCTATATATATAATATATATATATATATATTTATATTATAATCATTATCATTATATATCATATTTATATACCAACGTTTTGTGTCTAAATTCATTGTACATTTTCTATATCATCCCTAATTAACGCGCCGCTCCACCAATTATTTTGAACCCAGGTCGCCGGCTAAGACTTCCATGTTCGTCAGTTCTTCATTCTTCCGTTGACGTTTATCTCCTCATTTGTGCACGCTAGCGTGAGTTCATAAGCCTTTTCGTCATTAGTTACTTGTATTTATATACAAATTTCGGGAGAGAACCTGCTCCCATCCATTCTCTTCTTCGTTGATATTTCTATCCTCATTTGCTATAAGGTGAGTTCATAGCCTTTTTTCATTAGTTACTTGTTTTATAAAATTTCGGGAGAGATTACATGCTTATTTTACATTTCGGGCATAAGTACTTTTGAATTATATGCTATTCAGATATTGCTTGATTTTTTTTTTATTATTTGACTAAGTACCATTATTGCCACTTAAGTCCTCACTATCATGAACCATTAGGTATTTGTGTAAGCGTAAATACCATGAATATATCTATTGGGACTGACAATCCCCGTCCGGGTATTCAATAACTTGTGCCACGTCAAACAGACGCATTTACATTTGAAATAATAACATCAACTATAAGAGAGAAAAATAATTGGGTGTTTGGCCGCACCAACTCTCGAAGAAAAATATTTGGATGTCTGGCAACACCAACTCCCTCTCACTACACATGTTAAGGTTCGGTGTCATTAGCTTAGTGCAATAATACTTACATTTGGACATGGTGAATGTGTTTCACCTGTCTACATTACTTAAATATTGTGGTCCACTAAACTGATTTTTATAGCACTATACTTGATTTCTATAAACATTGTTTGTTTTACTTAAACACTACTTTACTTATATAAACCTATGAATTCACTCAACATTATTTGTTGACATTTTCGTATGTTTATCTCAGGTTTTCAGGTATATTGCTCGGAGGAAAGCCGCACGGATATGTATTCCAGAGACTCTTCATTTTATACATTTGATAAAATGTCTTTTGAAAATACTATGTTGTAAAGAATTTCTATTATTAACTTTGATGAAAATTTTATCTAAACATTTCGTCACGTCTTTTGAAAATACTGTTTTTTTAATGTATCAAATGTGAAACATTTTAAAATGTATTTTAAAACGTCTCATTTTGAGGTTGTTTTTTGTGACTTATACTTTGTGCCTTGAAGTCTCACCCTCGGTTACCTTTTCGCTGCTGTCCGATTTTGGGGGTGTGACATCATCAGACGAGGATCTGAGTGAGACTGCTGCGTTACTCCACACCCAGTCTGCTTCAACATTAGTTGTTTATCCACCACGTACCCGATCCCTACCTACTAGATTTGTCCTTGCCAACCAACTAGGAAAGGAGATCTCGATGCCACTAGGCTACAGAGCAGCCGTGAACCGATGAAGAGTTGTACCATCATCCACCTAGTATCCACTACTTTCATCAGAGTTACCATCCTCGTATCGTAAGAGATCCAGACCACTCTTGCCATCACTACCACCATTAGTACCACCACCACCAGAGTATAATGAGTCAGTTAGGGATAACATAGAGACTAGCATCTAGAATCTTGAGAGGCACCTTGGCCCATAGACAAATAAATTAGTCATTGTAGCTCCTTTTGTATTGTATCCTACTAAACTTGAGTAGTACTCGGTTTGTAGCGTTAATGAGAAACTTGTACTCTTTTATTCATGTAAAACAATGTATTAAGTATTAACCTATGTTGTTGGTTACGATTATTCTATTTATGATGATGACTTATTTATGCCATGGTCGCTTTTACCTTATACCTCTACATGTCGTGATCTCACTTTACATATATGTTGTGATCATGGCGTGTCATGATTTTATCTTGGATGAATCTCAATATATATATTTTTTCCGTGTGATCTTAAGGAAACGATGACAACTACGAATCAAGGGATGAGTTTTGCATAAACCGAGCGGATTGTAGCTGAGCGAGTGGCTAATGTTATTAAGACTATTGCTATCTATGAGACAAAGACCCGCATGGCTCGCGAGTCAATAAGCCAGACGAAATGGCAGGAAGACAAGGTATCAAAGAATGCTAGCAACAAGAGGAAGTGAGAAGCTCTAGCCAACAACAAAACAAAGAGCATAAGGTGTTTAGAGAACACACTGCCAGGCCAAGCAACAAGAAAGTCTATGCTGGAAATCTACCATTATGTAACAAGTGCAAGTTTCACCACACTGGCCCGTGTGCGGCAAGGTGTGGTAACTGCAAGCGGATTGGTCATCAAACAAGAGATTGTACGACCCTAGTCCTAAAAGCGAAACTAAGGCCCTCAGTGGCAAAAAAGAAAACTAAAGTTACATGTTATGAGTGTGGAAGGCTAGGAAATTACAAGAGGGAGTGTCTAATATTAAAGTATCAGAACCGTGTGAACAAGTATGGGAAAGGAAAAGCTCGTGGAGACTCTAGCGTTACGACGTTTAATGTTAATGTATAAGGAGAGACCTTCCAGTATTACCTAGTAAAACTTAAGTTGGAACTATCATAGACTCTATTTCCTTTAGGAATTATCGTTGTACTTTTTTTAATTTTTCGTTGTACTATGTGGATGATTTTAAATTATCTATCAAACTTATGTGTCGTAAAAACTTCATTGATTTTACTTTAACTCTCTATTTATTTATGCAAGCCACTCCTTAAACTATTATAGTTTTTTAAACATTTCTACTACCACTTCATAAACCATTTCACTACCACGTGATAAGCTATTTTAATAATTGTTGATAATTATCTAACTGTTGTCAAATGAACTAACATTTTAAACTATTTTACAAGCACCTTATGAAATTTTCTTTAACATCAATAATAAATCATTTCACTAACACTTTATAATTTTTTTTATGATAAACTATTTTACCATCATTTAGCAAACTACCACTTTATAAATTATTTGTCCTACCATCATATAAATCATTTTACTACTACATAATAACCTATTCTATTATCACAATGAGAACTGTTTTATCATCACCTTATGAAAATTTTGCTATCACTTATAAACTACTTCACTATCATTTCATAAACCAATTTATTATCATATATATAATGACTTGCTCCCATTTTACAAACTAAGTTGCTTCCATCTCATAAACTATTTTGCTATCATTTATAAACAGATTCGTTATTATTTATATAAACCAAGTTACCATGACCTATAAAATATTCAACTGATTATTTTAAGAATTAATTTACCATATATAAACTATCTCGCTATTATCCTATAAACTAAATTACTATCATTCTACAAACTATCTTTCTATCAACTTATAAACTATTTTCTCGGCATCTTATGTACTACCTTACAATCAACTCAAAAACAATGTTACTATCATTTTTACAAATTTTCTTTTCACCATCTTATGAACTATCTTCTTAATATCTTACATACTATTTTTCTATCATCTTAAAAACCACGTTACTATCATCTTACAAATCATTTTGTTTTTACTTTATAGAACCATTTTGTTTTCATCATATAAATTATGTTACTATCACCCTATGAGCTACTTAGCCATTGTCTTATAAACCATCTTACGGTTATCTCGCAAACTATTTCGTTGTCATCATATAAACTACCTTGTTTCCACTTTGTGAATTAATTTATCACACTATAAAACTATTTTGATAATGCTTTATGCATAGCATTGTTTTGACAAAATTGAGCACTTCATCGTTAGTCCTCAATTATACATAGCCTGACCACCTATGTCTAATTTAGGAAGAACCATGTCGTGCTAAGAGTAGTCACCTTAAAACCTTTTGTTAAAAATCAATTTCCTACTTATATCCCCGAAAAGCAAAATTTTGTGTGCGTATCCACAAAACATTTATGTCACGAGAAACTGAATTAGTAATCATAGTAGCTAAGTAGAACTTTACACCACTTTACTAGATAAAGTCGACATCATCTTATGCCAAATCCTATGTCAGAAAGTCAAGACGCATCACTAGTCGCCCTAGGACAATTCCTCATCAATTTGGCTCGCCATTAAGGAATTTATTAAATCACCCATTCAAACGTCGACGTAATACCGTAAAACTTATAAATTGTGACGTCATCATAGGAATAAATCCATTACCACACTGGAAAGGAGAATGTTAAGAATAAAAATCTTCATAATATAAACAAGGAGTTGAAATCCGTACTGACGATACCCACTATATTGAGAAAATGAAAATTAGTTACCATGTTTTAGGAGGATTAAGATAGGTAGTTCAAATCAAGTAACCGCACCTCTTCACCAACACCACTCCGAAAGGCAACACAAACTGAATTTCAGGACAAAATTCTTTTAACATGGAGAGACTGTGACAACCCACATTTTCAAGTCATTTTAAGTCAATAAATATTCAACTATAGACTTTTACGCGTCTACTTTTAATTATAACCGTTAAGTTAAATCGCGTAAACTAAAAAATCAACAATCAACGTAAACCGACATCAAGCAATTAAAAGTTTACATCAAACAAGTGTTATATTATTTTTACGAAAATAATTTATAACTTTTCATATTTTATTTATATACTTTACGCAAAACATTTACGTTTCGCACTTTGGAACCTTTTTGTATGCATGAAACCCATTCTACCTTTCTACACTCAACCAAATACCCACGATTATATGCAATACCCAAAAATTATATAACTTTTATATAATTCCATGCCATGGCCAGTCACATAATTCAAAAACACAAAACAAGTATCACTTTTGCTTAGATATTTACCATGTGCTACTTTGGAGTTTTTTTTCAAAGTTTACTTACACATCTATCCACTATCTTACACCAACCATACTCCCTCCATTCCAATCAACACCAACCGCACCCCTCCCCTCATTTTCATGAATTGTGTAAGTTTTGCTTCCCTTGATATATTGCATATAAAAGGAACTAGCATAAGACTTCATTTCTTCACTTCTCACTAGCAAAAATCAAACATTCTCTCCCTTTAACTCCTATAAACCCACGGCTCCATATAAGCTCACAAAATAATTCATAGTTTTCCATTTCTTGATTTTACAAGTATACAAGGTTAATCAAGGGTATAATCTAAGGTGTTCCAATTTAGTTTTAAAGTTAGGGTTTCTATTTTAAGCAAGGGTTTTTCGAGATCAAGTTAGGGTTTTCATAATCAAAAACTTGGGGTTTTTATACGGATTTTGGTTTAAGAATCAAAATCTAGGGTTCCTTTTTGATCATTCACTTTGTAAGCATACTTCATTCACTCTTTTGATTTTCATATTGATTATGTTCATTCATGTTTCTATACTTTTATTATGTATTTTTACATATAAACATCTTGATTGTAAAGTTATATCACCAAATAGTATACTTTTATAAATATTTGCAAAGAAATCAAGAACACTACTTACTTATGAATTTAGACATGTGGTTAGGTTTATAATTCATAAACTAGCTTATTTGATCTTATGATTATTTCATGACATTGTGAAGAGTAGGATGAGATTAGGTTAGTGGATGATTGTAACTGTGGAAGGTGATTGAAATATATAGACTAGTGGTTTTGTGGTATCAAAATAGAGTAGAAATATTGGACGAAAAGTATTATAAACACCCCTTAGGGACAACAGGTTTATTGTAACACCCCCAAATTGGGTCGCAGCGGAATATGGGTTGGGGGTGGTACTTCATAGATCAATAACACAATATATATATAAGAACGATCAAAAAGTCGTTTAAAATCGATACATTGGATTTAGCAAAGTATTTGTTGCAAAAGCCAGAAGCTTCACTTGTTCATTGTTCAAAATACAAAGATTTTAATCCATAACAGATGTATTCCCAAAATGTAATGCAACCAAATCTTTTATGCATATGGCTTCCAAAATAACGACCACCAATGTATCCCTGGTCTTGCACCTCATTGATCTCCTGAGAAAACATTGCTTAAAACGTAAACAAGTAAATTCATAGGTTTGTAAAATGTATAATGTAGGACCGCAAGATTTCCCCATGATAATGCAACAAATGCAAACATCATAAAATGCGATTACGTTTCCCTAAGCTCAAGACACTGAAGCTCGACATGTATGAATTGCAATATAAATTGCCAACATTGCCCGTTATGATGTTCTAACCCGCAACATCCTATGTCCGACATGGTATACGTTCGTTGTCCAGCAAACTGACACAGTGAGCATGACTCACCCGAACGGGGATGTCAATCCCAAATAGATCTATTTATAACATTCGCGCTCACAACAAGTAATTGACAGTTCATGATAATGAGCTCAGAGGGTTATCCCTACTTAGGCAAACACGTAATCATAATGTAAAATGTCCACTTGCGTCCAATTGTAAAACATGCATGTGTTTCTCACCCCAAAACTTGTAAATCATTAAAATGTACAACGTGGGGCTATGAACTCACCTTGTGTGTATGATAACAAGTATATCACAGAAAATGCGTCACGATAATGACCGAATGCAACCTAATCCAATATAGGTCGTATAAGTACTAAGCATTTTGATTAACTAACACCATATATAATTCTATATAGCTACATTACCATCTAATTGTATTTGTGAAATCTCATTTATAAAGTAAAAACGTTTATAAACGTCTCTTTAGTGAAAACGGCGTAACTTTATCTTTTAAGTCCGTTTCTTACGTTTCTTATGTCCACGCTTTCGTATTAAGACGAGTTATCAAAATATTACATTTTTATATTTTAATTCATTTGGTGAACAATAATTTTTACTGTTCATATACTTTTATAAAATTATTTTTATAAAATTAGTCGTCGTAAACTCGTAAATGTCGTATTTTATTCATTTTAACCTCGTTTTTAGTGATTCTTTTGAGCACGTCTTCGTAATTAATAGTTCTATCTAATTAATGATGTTTTCAAAATAAATATATCTAATGTGAACAGTAACATTTATAAAATTATTTTTATAAAAGTATTTATTATCGTAAACTTGCGAAATTCATAACTCCTTCGTTATAAATTGGTTTTTCGAGTTCTCTACATGCCTACGATTGTCATGACATGTAGTATTTTATAAAAAGATAAAATATATGTGTTATTATCGTATTTACAACAGAAGGTTTTGGTCATTTTGTATAAATATGATTAAAACTTGATTTTGTAACTTTTTAGTTTAGCACACTTGCTACAAGTCCATTACAACACTTAATATCACATGTCTTACATACTTAGGGTCCTTAGTCCATCATTTATCCAAATATTGTCCAAGAATCACAAGATCCATAAGTCTACACACCTATTTGTTCATGAACTTTCATAAATACACCTTTTAGGCAACTTGTTTATATACATTTTTTATACATAAACCATACTTGTAAATTACTTATACTTCCATTATAACATAATATTAGCCTCCATATAACATATGTAAAAGTATACCAAATCATAAACAAGTATAAAAATCCATTTTACAAGTAAATAAGTTCCTTAGATGGTGATTAACTATATAAACATTATATATGCATAAAATCATAAATGTAAAGAGATTAAGGTTTTTAGATAACCTTAATATGATGTAGGATGATGAAAAATATGATCTAAACCCTTGTTTAGCTATTTAACCCAAGCTTCCAATACCAAAGAAACCCTAATTTCAAGTAAACCCTAATCATGAACCTTCTTGCTTTAACACTTGTAAATGCCTAACCAAGCCTTCAAACCTTCTTGGTATATCTTAGATATGTTGTAGGAATAGTTGTATGTGTTGTAAATAAGTTTTGTATGGATTATTTATGGTGGTGATGTTTGGCCGTGGGTTATGAGGAGGGAAAAGGAAGAGATATGTTGTTTTTCACTAAGCAAATGAAAGGTGTGTGTGTTCTTTCCTAATGTACGCCTTATATATCACTAAGACTAGTCAAAAGTGTCCATAGGAAAGTCCAAGACACAAAGAGGATTTCTAGGAAAAGTCTTGGTCAAAACTAGTTAGTCATCCTTAGGTTTAATGAGATATAAGTTGTACAAGCTCAAGTTGGTATTGTGTGTGCTCATTGTCCCCTTGGGACAATGTTTCCATCCGAAATATATGGGGAGGAGGGTGCTAGTTGGTGATTTTTGATTATTTACAAAATATCTTGCATTGTCTTGAAGTATAAGTTGTAGATTAAATGCATAAAGATACAACTAGTAAAGTGTATGTTCTATTTAATTTATTTTATGTACAAAATGACTAAAAATGTTAACATGGGTGAATTTTTATAAAACTTTAGGTATTGGGTATAATAATGGGTATTTGTTGAAGCATAGAAATGTTTTGGTGGTTCCGGGTATGCCTAAACGTATTTTATCGCGAAACGTAAACACTTTACGTAACCAATAAAAATAAAATGTGCAAAGTTAATAATTATCCTATAAATAATTATCTAACACTTGCTTGATGTAAACATTTAATTGTTTGATGCCCGTTTACATTAAATGATAATTTTTAGCTTACGCGATTTAACTTAACGATTTCAATTTAAAAGCAAACGCGTACAATACTAAAAATAAATAGTGAATTTATTGACGACTTATAATGACCCTAAAATACGAGGTGTTATAGTATTCCCCCGTTAAACGAGCCTTGTCCTCAAGGCTTAAGATGCGGCACTTGACGAAGGTACGGTCTTTGTGAAGAGGTGTGGATACTTCTTCCAGAATTGGTCTTCACGTTCCCATGTAAACTCAGGACCTCTCTTAGAGTTCTATCGAACCTTGAAAATTGGAATGTGGCTTCGTTTCAACCGTTTAACTTCACGATCTATGATTTAGACTGGTTCCTCGACAAAATGAAGCTTGTCATCAATATGGAGTCCATCCAACGGAACGACTAATGGTTCGTCGGCATAGGACTTCTTCAAGTTGGATACATGAAACATATTGTGAACCCTACTCAGCTCTTGAGGAAGTTTAAGCTTGTAAGCAACGACTCCAACCCGGGTTTAGCTTCCCCCGTTTGCCAAAACATACTACTCCTTTCCAAGGCGAAACCTTGAGCATAACCTTATCTCCAACTTGAAATTCTATCGACTTAAGCTTTAAATCGGCGTAACTCTTTTGTCGATCATGAGCAGCTTGAATTCTTTGATTGATCTGAATGATTTTATCGGTCGTCTCTTGACCTATCTCTGTACCAGTGAGTTGAACTTCTCCAACCTCGGCCCAACAAACCGGTGAATGACACTTTTGACCATCAAGTGCTTCAAACGGTGTAGCCTTAATGCTAGCATGATAACTATTGTTATATGAAAACTCGACTAATGGAAAATGGTTAACCCAACCTTTTCCAAATTCGATCACACAAGCATGCATCATATCCTTGAGAGTTTGAATAGTCCTCTCGCTTTGCCTGTTAATTTGCGGATGATATGCAGTACTCATATCCAAATTTGTACCCAAAGCCTTCTGAAGTGACCTCTAGAAATTTGATGCGAACCTCGGGTCGCGATCACAAATGATTGAGACAGGTATCCCATGCCTCGTGACCACCTCTTTCAGGTACATTCTTACCAAATTTTCCATGGGATCAGTTTCCCTCATTGGTACGAAGATGGCAGATTTAGTAAGTCAGCCAACAATCACCCAAATGGTGTCGTAGCCTTGTGATGACTTAGGAAGCTTCATGATGAAATCCATGGTGATATTGTCCCATTTCCATTGAGGTATCTCGGGTTGCACCAACAAACCCGATGGCCTTTGGTGTTCAGCCTTGACCTTAGAACATGTCAGACATTTGCTAACATAGGTGGCGATGTCGGCCTTCATATTGGGCCACCAATATAGCTTCTTCATGTCCTGATACATCTTGTCAGAACCTGGATAGATAAAGTATTTTGACTTGTAGGACTCGTGCATGATCACAGTCCTCAGATCGCCATAACATGGTAACCAACTCCTGCCATTTAAGCATAGAGTTCCATTCGCATGGGGTTCCAACTTTTTCGTTCTAAGTTTCTCTGGATCCTTAGAATTTTCAATCAACATACCTCCAACATCTTCATTCTTGATGTTCTCTAGTTTTTGTACTTCAGTCTGAGCATTTAAGATTTGCTTAGGAATGTCCAAACCAATATTCATGACTAAGGCTCAAACTCTTAAAGGCTTGATTCACTCTTTCCTATTCAGAGCATCAGCAACAACATTTGCCTTTCCTGGGTGATAACGAATCTCACAATCGTAATCGCTGAGCAACTCTAACCAACGATGTTGTCTCATGTTCAGCTCCTTTTGATCAAGAATGTGTTGTAAACTCTTGTGATCTGTGAACACCGCACTTGGTTCCATATAGATAGTGTCTCCAAAATTTTAAAGCAAACACCATTGCTCTAAGTTCTAAATCATGAGTCATATAGTTCTTCTTATGAATCTTCAATTGGCGTGATGCATAGGCAATCACCTTCTCTCTTTGCATCAACACAACACCCAAACCTTTGATCGAAGCATCGCAGTATATGATAAAATCTTTGCTTCCTTCAGGTAAAGCCAGAATTGGTACACTATACAACTTCTTCTTCAACAGTTGAAATGCTGCTTCTTGTTTGTCGCCCCAAACAAAGGTGACTTTCTTTGATTCAGTTTGGTCATTGGCTTAGAGATCTTTAAAAATCCTTCGATGAATCTTTGGTAATACCCACCAAGACCTAAAAATTGACGAATCTCCGTTGGTGTCTTAGGAGATTCCCAATCTTTTATGGATTCGATCTTGGCGGGATCCACGTGAATTCCTTGACTATCAATTACGTGGCCGAGAAATTGTACCTTGGGAAGCCAAAATTCTCATTTAGATAATTTAGCGTACAACTCCTCTTTCTTAAGCAATTCTAGAATTAACTTAAGATGTTCTTCGTGTTCCTTCTTGTTCTTAGAGTATGTTGATCCCAAACCTAGATCGATTCCTTAGGTTGTCTAAGGTTAAATTACTTTGGATAAATCCAAAATAACTTGTTGTAGAAACTTTGTATGTATATTAAAGTGTATGCGGAATCTACACCTTAATACCTAGAAGTATTATGAATAAAACAATAATCTTGAACAAACAAAGATATAACCAAACGCTCCAATATTATTAGATCAATAATACGAGTACTCTTCACTTAGTACTAGGGTTTACAACCTTGAAGCTTTTCTTAATCGACTTTGACAACTATGAAGACTTATATGCAAAACTGATATCCCAACTAATGCCCTAGAGCCTCCTTTTATAGACTAAGGAGTCCTAGTCGGCTTACAATACATTCCTAAGATATCTTAATCTTTTCTAAACATAAACGTAATCTTTTAAATAAATACATTATGTATATCTTGTACATAAATATCTCAATACTTATCTTCACAAGTATTCTTGTTCTCCAAACAATCTTTATCTCTTTAATCCGTCTTTATCCTCTTGACAGTAGAAAGTCTTCAAGCAGTTGTAATCAGCAGTTGTAATCTTTTCACCAGCAGAAGCAGTAGTAATATTAGTACTAGCAAGTACAATATATACTACTCACAGTAGTAAAACTTGTACTAGAAACATAGCATTTTAAAAACTACTACAAGCACTAACATACTTAACTTAGCTTATAAATTTAGTCTTCAACACTGGCAGTCTTAACTTTGAACTAACAGCCTAACTTTATGCTATCAGTACAAATTATACTAACATAATAACTAGCTGTGGTTAACATTAACTACCAGTAACTAACCACTTAACAAATTCCATTATGTACATGGATCAGTAGTAACTTCAAAGAATCCATGAAGTCTTAATAATCCCAACAAATCCTAACCCTAAACTTGATGTTCATCCTTCTGAAGCATCAAGTTTATTCGTTTAAAAGAGTCTTCATCATACTCATGAAGAATTACATTCCAAAAACCTTTCATTGACCTTTGTTGCTGCTTACCCAAGCTTTAGCACTGATATCAATCCTCATTTCATGATCAGTTGAAGTTTCCTTGTTTAGCATATGGTGATGTTAATTGGTGTGAGGGGATATCTTCTTTTCAACCAACAAAAAATTAGACATTATCAAACCTTACAAAGTGAACTCTAGATGAATCAATCAACTTCCAAATGGTCACCCCCGTATCCTTGTAAAATTCCCCCATGACATCACGTCCTTTTGTCTATTTTCAAACATGACTTTCAATTCTCCCTATAACACTCTTTCAAATATCAACTTCCAGGCCTTATAACACTATATTTTGTCTTCACTTATCTCCAAAGAGCCTCCAAGTCTTTCTCTGTCTATTCCTTATAGCATCCTTATCATTGAAGAGTATCTCTTGGAACTTCCATCCGCTCTTATCAACTGATAATGTACCAACATACCTTCTTTATAAGCTTGTAATCAATAATCACTAGTAATTTTGTAGCAAGTGGTATAGCATCAATTGCTATAAATCTCATCCTTTTTTAATCACTCAAATGCTTCTCTGGCCCTCATCTTCCCTTCATCGTCACTTAACTCTTCACTCATCTACTCATTGTCTTCCACCATTCTTGTTTCCTTTTGAGGATTGTTTGTTGTGCTCTTTTCCTTCCAAGCATCTTCTTTTTGCTGCCTTTAGCTGTCTCCTCACTACCCATCTACCTACTTTTCTTTCTTTCCTTACCCGTCAAACCCAAACCACAAAGGTATATACCCTATGTTATTTTCTTGTCAAACAACTTATGATTTCATTAAAACTCTTTCCCGTCATCAGTTTGTATGTGTATCCACCCATGTGCATAAGATAGGTAACATTTGAGTATCTCTTTTGTTCCCTGTAGTAGGAGTCTTTCTCTTTCCTTGTCCTGAGTGCATCAAAATGTTTTCTTCTTTTCTCCATTAGTTCCATAAATAGTTTTCCTTTTTCCTCATTTGTCAACTCCTCTCTTTCTTTTGATTGGAGTCTTTTAGCCAGCAATCTATCAGCCTCCATCATAGCTTGTGTATTTTCCCATGACTTAATCAATGCTAGTTACTTCTTCTTCTTGCATCTTCTAGCTTTGTTTCTTCTAGTAATTAGCATCCAACCTTAGCTTGAATATTCTCTCAATTGTTCATCAAGAGCAATTTGATCTTTTCTTTTTAAAGGAACTTCAGGCTTAATCATAATACCTTTTCCTTTGTCTTTAGAAATTGAAGGTTGTGCCTCTTGTGGAGCTCTAAACTCACTTGGCTCCTGTACTACTACCCTTCTAGCCTTAGGTCTTGTAGTTGTTGTTGTTGTAGCAGCAGTAGTAACAACTTTAGGCTTAGCTGCTTTGATCTGAATAAGTGTATGAGCCAAAGTGATTTCCTCAATAGTTGTAGGAGCAACACTACCTTCAACACTAGCAGTAGTAACTGCTTCAACCAATGAGTCACTATCATCAAGCTTAGTAGCTGCTGTTCATCTTTCTCACACTTTGGCTTCACAAGCTCTCATCAGTATCCAAAACTCTAGTATCAAACACCAATTCATCATTCTGTCTTTCTTGAGCTTCATCAACTAAAGTTACATCATCCTCCTTATCAAGATCTGCAATACTTCTCCCTTGTTTAGATGCATCTTCAAGAGCACCCAAACTCTCCTGATCTTTAGAGGACTCAACTCTCCTAAACAAACCAACTTTCTTGAGTCTCTTCAAACCTGTAGGTCTTGACATTTTCTTCCTTCCAACCTCTGGATCCTCTTCTTCAAAGCAGCAATCTCCATTGCTTGAGCATCCTTTGCTTTTTCTAAATCAAGAACATGTGTTTGCAATTTGGTACATAAAACCATCAAATCAGTTAGTTGCATGCTATCCTTACCACTAGGTTGTGGATCATTAAAAGGTGTGGGTATACTTTCTTTATGCTCTGTCTCATCCTGAGAAACCTCTGCCTCCTGTCTTGGAGTCTTCTTAGATGGTTGTTTCTTCTTGGGTTTAAAGGATGTAGATGGTTGATCAAGAATAGGTACTTGAGTGGAATTAGTTAGATGATCTGAATCCTCACCCACTTCTTCAGAAGCTTGAACCATCATAGTATCAAATAAGGGTGTTATTCTCCCAGAAAAATCCTTTCCAGCTCTCTTCATATTAGCAAAAACTTTCTTTGTGTGAAAGGGATTAACAAAAATCTTCTTATGAGCTGACATATCTCCAAGTTGTTGATTAATGAAAACTTCTAGAAAACGTGGATACATCAAGAATTTGACCCCTCCATCTAAGTGTTTCACCATAGCATTAAAAATGTACTTAGACAGATTAAACTTCTGATTTGTTGCCAAGCATATGATCAAAGAAGCCATTGAACAACTGAACTCATTCCATGCAGTGGATTTAGCACTTAGACATTATGTAATAGTGTGAATGAAATACTTCCACTGTGGAGAGAAAAAGGCTTTATAAAAAGTAAGCTTTTGAGAAGGCTTTTCATACCCCATACGTGCTAGTTCTTTAAAAATAGTAGCAGTCAAAAGACAATCAGTACCTTTTGCATCATCCAAGTAAAGATCTCTCCTAATGCTTGACTCTGTAACAATAACCCTCTTTTTATCAACTAGGGCTTGTAACTGACGCACTCCGTTAACTGTCTGTACCTTGGCAGTTGCCCAAAATTGTTCAATACAAGATGTGTAGATGATTGGATTGACTGTTAAAGCATAATGAACAAAACTTGCTTTTAGGAAATCAATTATCTCTGCAAACCCATCACTTTCTATAGGTTTTTCCAAGAACGCGACCACATTGTGCATTTCAACAAACTTAGGGCTTGACATGATGATGATGATGTTAATGATCAAAGATGAAAATTGAGTTAGGGTTTATGTTTAGAGAGTGTTTGAATGAATGAAATCGAATAAAGAAGTAAATGAAACCCTTAATCGAAGCATTTATAAATCACCCTCAGCAGCAGTAACTTGAATTGGCAGCATTAAAATATGCCTAACAGCATTAACTAAACCCAACACAAGCGTAGCAGCATTAATGTATACCAGCAGTAGAAATTGTATGCTTAGCAGCATTAACTTCAATAACTAAGTAATTACCCAAATTTCATTCCAGAAAGTAATTCTCATCATCAAACTTGATTCTCACAAACTCTCTTTTTGTTTTTATGCTCACATTATCTCTCAATTCTTTTTTCTTACATAATCACTCATTTCTGTTTTAATGCACACATCTCTCTTTCTATTTTTAAGTTCACTTAATCTCTCATTTCTTTTGGCTTACCAAAACACTCTTTCTCTTATACCAATTGTTAAAACCTAAAGATCGTTGTAGCTCTAGTTTGATTAGAACTTTAATCTAGGATAATGATAACATAGACGGAATATTCAAACATAGAATCAATATTATCATAACAAGGTTTTACCAAACATTCACCACAACCCTAATATTATGTTGGGAATTAAAGTCTTCATACTTAATACTGCCAATACAGAGTTTGTACTGCCAAGCTTAATTTAGTACTCAGTTTATAACTAACAGTATTAACTGTGTTAATACTGCCAGTACTAATCACTTAGTACTGCTAGTGTAAACTTAGTACTGCTAGAGCAGAGTTAGTACTGCCAGTACTAACTTAATACTGCTGAAAGACTTAAGTTAATGATGATTGAGAAGATACATCTGAAGTTAATGCTGCTGCTGAAATTAATGCTGATTAGTCAAATAGAAGACTGAAGTTAATGCTGCTAGTGAATACAGTTAATTCGGATTGAAGATACAAAAGGAAACAATATATTCTATATGTTACAAAGGAAACAAGATATGCTAAAGAAGGAAACAAGATCAACATTATTGTTGAAGATAAAGATTAGTCAAACATTAATGTTGAACATTAATACTGATTTATTAGTTTCCTAATTCAATAAAGATTCTTTTGTAAGTCTTATGGTCTCTCTCTATATAAAGAGATCATAGACATAGTTTATTGATATCAATCCAGAAAAGTGTGTGTGTGTAGAGATATAGCTTCAAGGTTGTAAACCCTATCACTAAGTTAGAGTGATCATATAAATATATTGAAGCTTGTTGTGTTATATCTTTGTGTCAATCATAATTCACTATTTGATGGAATATACTTCTTAGTTGTATAAGTTAGATTCCGCATAGCTTATATCATTCAAATCAAAGTTTCATCCTTAGTATTTGTGGATTTATCCAAGGGTACTAAACCTTACAAGCTAAGGAGTTAAAGATCTATTCATTGAGACAAACAAGTGGTATCAAAGCTTGTTGTGAAGCTTTGAATAAGAAGAAGAGTATCCTACAAATTTTGCATTAATGGCATCTTCAAGAAGTTCTTCCAGTTCAGATTCTGAGGTAGATTCTTGTTCTAAATCATGTATGAAAGCTTATGCTACTCTTAAAGAGCAATATGATAATTTGTCTTCTGATTACAAAAAGTCTCAATTTAATTTGTTATCTTATAAAGCAGGTCTAGAATCAGTAGAAGCTAGAGTAGTTTATTATAAGAAAAATGAGGCCGTGTTAGAAGATAGCATAAATGTCTTAAAACTTGAGGTTAGACTAAGAGATAATGCCTTAGATGTATATAAATTGAATTTGGAAAAAGCTGAAGTAGAAAGAGATCAGTTAAAACAAACATTAGAAAAGTTTTAAAATTCATCCAAGTCTTTAAATAAAATACTAGAATGTCAAGTAATTGACAAGTTTAAAAAGGGACTAGGATATGATGCAGCTACTGCAGCTTCTCATGCAGTAGAAGATTTTGTGAATTTAACTGATAAGTCTGGATCAGATAAGGCATATCATGCAGTTCCCCCACCTATAACAGGAAATTTCATACCTCGCAAACCTGATCTAACTTTTATAGATGAAATTATAGATAGTGAAAATTTAGATGTTACTACTGTTGTTACACCTAGTAATGAAAAGACAGTTGAAAATAAGGGTGTATTCAACACAGTTGAATCTAATACTATTAGGAGAGAGTATTGTGCCCCAATTAATAAGGAGTTGGTGTCAGATGGTAAGAAGAAAACTGTTGTTCCTACTATTCCTAAAGTTGATGTTGTTAGACCAAAACAACAAGAAAAACCAGTTAGGAAAACAGTTAAGTATGCTGAAATGTACAGGTCACAAAAACCTAGGGGAAATCAAAGAAACTAGAATAATCAAAAGTCCCAACAACTAGGAAATGATTTTGTGATGCATAATAAAGCCTGCTATGTCTGTGGAAGTTTTGATCACCTCCAGTATACATGTAAACAAAAGAGACAGCTAAATGGTCAAAGGGAGGAAAAAACAGTGTGGCATAATGCAAGAAGGGTGAACCATCAAAATTCTCCAAGAATTACTCACTCCAATCCAAAAAGACACATGGTTCCAAGAAAAAACTTAACTAGGTCTGGACCAATTTCACTTAATACTGCCAGATAAAGTTATCTTAATGCTGTTTGTTGCTGTTGCTCAAGACAAGTTAATACTGCTAGACAAAAGGCAGTGGTTACTGCTGTTAGAACGAATCGGGTTAATGCTGTTGTAGCATCAGCATGTTGGATTTGGAGACCTGTCAAACCTAATAGTGCATCAATCACTTTGAAGAAATATGATTATGTTGATGCAAGAGGAAGATCCAGGTCTGTAATGGCTTGGGTTCCTAAGAAGGTCTGAGTTTCTTATGTGCATGGCAACCTAGAGACAAAATTAGAAGATTTAGTGAGGTTAAATAGCCCTAAAGATGAAAAGAGAGCAGGAGCAGAGTTGACTCAACAAAATGACAAGTCACAGTACAAGAAGTAAAGAAGTGTTTGATTACATCCTCCAAGTCAAGATAAAGCTTTTATCCAGAAACTTGAAGATTCAGAAGATGAACATCAAGTTTAGGGGAGGATTGTTGGGAATTAAAGTCTTTATACTTAATACTGCCAAGACATAGTTTGTACTGCCAAGCATAATTTAGTACTCAGTTTATAACTAACAGGAAGATTCAGAAGATGAACGCCAGTACTAATCAGTTAGTACTGCTAGTGTAAACTTAGTACTGCTAGAGCAAAGTTAGTACTGCCAGTACTAACTTAATACTGCTGAAAGACTAAAGTTAATGATGATTGAGAAGATTACATCTGAAGTTAATGATGCTGCTAAAATTAATGCTGATTAGTCAAATAGAAGACTAAAGTTAATGCTGCTAGTGAATACAGTTAATTCTGATTGAAGATACAAAAGGAAACAATATATTCTATATGTTACAAAGGAAACAAGATATGCTAAAGAAGGAAACAAGATCAACATTATTGTTGAAGATAAAGATTAGTCAAACATTAATACTGATTTATTAGTTTCCTAATTCAATAAAGATTCCTTTGTAAGTCTTATGGTCTCTCGCTATATAAAGAGATCATAGACATAGTTTATTGATATCAATCCAGAAAAGTGTGTGTGTGTAGAGATATAGCTTCAAGGTTGTAAACCCTATCACTAAGTTAGAGTGATCGTATTAATATATTAAATCTTGTTGTGTTATATCTTTGTGTCAATCATAATTCACTATTTGATTGAATATACTTCTTAGTGGCATAAGCTAGATCTCGTATAGCTTATATCATTCAAATCAAAGTTTCATCCTTAGTATTTTTGGATTTATCCGAGGGTACTAAACCTTACAAGCTAAGGAGTTAAAGATCTATTTATTGGGACAAACATATTATTTGATCAAGATAATACGGTTACATCAATAAACTGTAACAGAGATCAAGGAAAACCTTGATTACCTTGAGGCTAAACTCTAGATAGACGTCTACTACTAGCTTATACAAGCGTGTACACACACATGTTTTTTTTAGTCGACTCTCATTGAGAACACATACTTTTCTGGATTTATATGACAGTTGTGTACAAAGTTCCATCAATTCCAATAGTTTCATACTGTCCTCCCCACATCCAAGTATGTAACCTCTTGAGAGAGGTGGATCATTAGACTGTTTAGATGTAATCTCAAACCTAGTTTAAGCATTCACATCCTCTAATATGGTATCTTAGCACCTGGGACCACCACCTGAACCAATTCCCTAAGGAGTTAATTCATTAAGTGTTGCCATGGATTGGGTCTTATTTGATGTTACCACTATCTTGCTTTGCTTCTAAGCTAGAAGTAGTAGTGGCAGCCCTTTCCATTATGTCACCCAACTCCTTATGGACAGCCTCATCACCAACCTTTATCAGGGGGACCACTAGACGGAGGTATCTTGGTATCCCGACCTCTTTTGACATGCCTAGATGTTTTTGATTCTTTTGAACATACTTATGATATAACACATCCTTTCATCCATACTTTTTGGTTGTATTAATAAGGAGCCTCCCCTCAAACAATGCTTCAAGAGATAAGAATTTGGTCAAACAGTTGTAACTTTGGTTCCCATGTCATTTCAACAGCATTAACTTTTGCCTGGCAGTAGAAATTTTCTGCCTAGCAGTATGAACAGAAGTCTAACAGCATTAACTTTATCTTTAATAATTATACAACAACATGCCTCTATTCATTACAAGCACACTAGAAAAGACTAGATAGACATGTGGGAATTCATAAGGATCTATATTTATGCATAACCCATGAATAAAAGTTAAACACTCTCTCAAACATTTCTTCAAAGGTGAAGCACTCATTATCAGGTATTTAATATGATTTACCTGCAGATGTTAGTCCATAGCACAAAAATACAAGATGCAAAGTATTTTCTTATTGAACAGCACAAAGTAATGACTAACAGTTTTTAACCCGCATTCTTAAGTATAACTAGCAGTTTTAATTATACTTAGCAGTACTAATTGAGAAGACTAACAGTATTAATCCTTTACAAAACTTTTACAAAAACATAAAGAGATATAGACATTTAAGGATTAAGCATTCCAATACTTGAGACCAAGTACTGAAACCTTCCAGCATCAAAACCTTTTGTAAGAAGATCTGCAACATTATAATCAGTATGAATTTTAACCATTTGTATTAACTTTTTAGTATTGCAATCTCTTATAAAATGATGCCTAATCTCTATATGTTTTGTTTTAGAATGTTGAACAGGATTTTCAATAATGCAGATAGTACTGTTATTGTCAATATTAATGACAGTGTTCATGAAATTGTACCCATAATCTAGCAATTGGTTTTGAATCCAGAGTACTTGTCTACAGCAACTAGCAGCAGCCACATATTCAGCTTCAGTTGTAGAAGTGGCAACCACAGTTTGCTTCTTACACTGCCAAGATATCAACCTGTTTCCCAAAAACTGACAACCTCCAGTTGTAGACTTCCTATCTTGAGTTGCTCCAGCATAGTCACTATCAGTGTAAGCAACCAGTTCAAATGGAGAATCCCTGGAATACCAAAGGCCTAAAGTTGGCTTGCCTTTCAAGTATCTAAAAATTCTCTTGACTGCTAAGAGATGTGATGTCTTTGGAGTAACTTGAAATCTAGCACATGCACATACTACAAACATGATAAACTGGTTCAAAGATGAAGTAGATACATCATGGACACCAATCATTGATCTATAAGATGTACATCAACATCATCACATCTCCATCCTTGACTAAAGGTTTTTCCAAATCAACAGGAGTTGAAGCAGACTTCACATCAAAGTAGTTGAATTTCTTCAAAATCTTATCTACATATTTATCCTGACATGATTAAAATAATCCATCTTCTTATGTTGACTGTAATACTAGAAAGAAAGTTATTCCTCCCCATAGACTCATCTGAAACTTATCCTTTATTATCTTCTCAAATCCAGTTTAACATAACTCCTGTTTTGTAGAGCCAAAATAATGTCATCTACAAAGACCTGTACAAAGCAAAAATATCCCCTTTTGCTTCTGATAAATAATATCTGATCTATATTTCCTCTTTTAAACCCAATGCTTAACAGATAGTTAGCTAACGTTTTCATACCATGATCTAAGAGTGCTGATGCAAACCAAAAATTTGCCTTGACCAACCTTTGTAAACTTTTATTCTTGATGGTAAGGATCTTTAAATCTATGGCTGAGTAACATAGACTTCTTCCTCAATGGTTCCATATAAGAAAGCACTCTTTACATCCATTTGATATACCAGAAAATCCATAAAAGAAGCATAGGCCAAAAACAATCTTATTGCCTCAATTCTTGCCACAAAAGCAAATACTTTTTCATAATCAATACCTTCTTCTTGTCTATGACCCTGTGCAACTAACCTTGCTTTGTTCCTAATCACAATGCCCTTTTCATCTTTCTTATTTTATGAAGAACCCATTTGTTACTAATGGCCTATGCTTTTCAATAGGCAAACTCTATATCCAAACCAATTGAAGTTTGAATTGCAGAGGGGAGATTCTTCCTCATTGGCTTCCACCCATGATGAAATCAGATAGAGCTTTAGCAATGCTTGTTGTTCAATCATGTGATTAGGAAACCAGCATATAAAAACAAGTATACAGGTAACCATGTGTCTCTGTTCATATACATCACTGAGTAAACCCCTTTTTCAGAATAGGTTTTGTTGATCTTCATGTCAGAACCGATGATTAGCACACATCACCAATCACATTATTAATATTGTGTTCTTATGAATTCTTTTATTTTTTAGGAGTTATAGTGAAATGTATAGGAATTTATGATGTTCCCCAAATCAACTTCTGGTTCATCTTCATCACTAGAGGACTCAATATGAGTGGCTCCAAGAATAGAACTAACTCCCATGGTGAACATGTCTTCAGGGCTATCATGTTCATTTGAACTAGCAGTATTAATTGATAGGCCAACAGCATTAAGTTTATGACTACCAGTATTAACATCAGTACTGACAGTATTAACATGTTTTTGCCACACAGCAGCATTTAACACTTTATAACTGCTATCATCATCCCTGCAAACCTTTCTTGTTCAACATTCTCATTATTTGGATCATCTTCAACCTGCTTTTGAGCATCATCAGTAGTTTTTTGTTCACCATTATCAACATCCTTGGTAGGTGAATCAAAATATGAAGTATCTTTCCAAATTAGCATCACAATGCAATCTTGACTGATTTCTTCTGATGTACCCGCAGAGTCATTAGAAATTGTACCTGGAGTAACGGGTACATAGTTCATAGATTAGGTTAGAGAATCAATATCAAACAGCCATTTTGGACCATTCCCTTCTATCATAGGTTTATTCTCTAAAAACCCAATATGAAAGTTTTCTTCTACCCTTCTGGTTCTAGTGTTGTATACCCTAAAAGCTTTACTACTCAAAGAATAACCAACAAAAAACCTTCATCAATTTTTCCATCAAACTTGCCTAAACTGTCTAAAGTATTAAGAATAGTAACATGACAACCAAATGGTCTCATAAAACTTAGAGCTGGTTTAAAACCTCTAAAAAGTTCATAAGGTGTCTTGTTATGAGGCTTGACTACTAAGACCCTATTCTATACATAGCAAGCAGTAGAAACTACTTCAGCCCAAAATGTGGTAGGTAACTTAGAATCAGCTAATATTGTTCTAGTAGCCTCAATTAGTGTCCTATTCCTCCTCTCAGCTATACCATTTTGCTGAGGAGTCCTGGCTACACTATATTCTCTCTTAATACCTTTTTCTCCGTAAAAATCATCCATAACTTTGTTCTTAAACTCTGTTCCATTATCATTTCTGATTATTTTCACTTTTCTATCCACTAGGTTTTTTATTTCTTTGATAATGTTCTTAAGGATCTCACTAGTTTCATCCTTAGTTGTTAAAAAGAAAACCCATGTAAATCTATTATAATCATCAGTGACTACTAAGCAATACTTCTTATGCATTAAGCTACTCACAAAGGTTGGACCAAACAAATCCATATGTAGCATAAACAAAGGCTTAGTAATGGGATTGAGAACTTTGACTTACAAGAGGCTCTGTGTTGCTTTCCCTTTAAGACAAGCAACACAGGTTTGGTCATTTTCAAACCGTTTTGTGAAGCAATCCTCTTACTAATTATCCTAGACCACGAATTTATGTTTTTAAAATTAATATGACCAGTCATCTATGCCAGAGCCTTGAATTCATCTTAATGTAGTCCTTATGCAAGAAGACAATTAAACTCTCAGAGAACAATGTTCTTCATATCAAAAACTTTACATATGTCCTTTCTAGCATTTTAAAAAGTAATGCTGATTGTCATCAGACAACGTTAAATATGGAGACAAAGCCAAGACATTTATTGTCAGTAAAAAGGAGAATGATTCCTTTTTATACACACATTTGATAACACTAAAAAGATATGAAATTTTACTCATAGACAAAGTATACATCTTCAAAATCAATATTATCAACTTCAAAATAAGATAATAAGTCAAGTGTCTTTACCATAATTCTTACCACCATAGGAGATGCACATCCTTCCTCCAATGAAACCATAACCTCTAATCAAATTCTTGAAATCGAAGAGATAAGCTATGTTCCCAGTCATGTGCCTTGAGCATCCACTGTCAACAAATCCTTTATCATCATGTTGTGGCTTGCCCTGCACATAAAGAATAAGGAAATTAGATTCCTTTGGGGACCCAAGCCATTACTGACTTGGATCTGCCTCGTGCATCAATGTAGTTGTGTCTTTTAAAAGCAAGTGATGCACCATTAGGTTTGGTAGGTCTCCAAATCTAATATGCTAAGGACTTTACGGCATTTACTCCTTTTACCCTAACAGCATTAACTTGTCTAGAATAAAACCTAGTAGTATTAACTGCTCTATGTCTCTTAGCAGTTAATTGTGCTTGATTAGAAAAATTGTGCTTTGATATAGCACTATGAATGCAAGTTTTGGGTAAGCATATTAACAGGCCTATACAAGTATTAAGTGGTGTGAGGCATTTTCAACAAAAACTACTTAAGGAGATACATTTCTTTGTGTACACTAGGGTGTGTGGTTTTGGCATCCACCCTACTGTAATTATTTCTAGATACTATGCCTCTTCTTTGATGATTATCATAATTAATCTGCAAATGATTAAAACTTCCACATATAAAGCAAGCCTTGTTATACATCACAAAATCTTTTCCTAGTTGATTGGACTTCTGTCCATTCCAATTCCTCTGATTACCCCTAGGAGATTGTGATCTATACATTTCTGCATACCTAACTGACTTTTTAACTGGTTTTTCATGATTTTTAGGTTTAGTAAACTCTACCTTTTTATTAACAGGAAAAATAGTTTCTTTATCAACATTAGGTAAAGACTCAACAAAGCTACTTGTGTCTTGTGATACTTGTTCTTCTTCCAAAGACTCAACAGAATTTTCTTTAGAATTATCTGATTTTTTAAGTTTGACAAGTTAAAGGTATTAAAAGACAGAAAATACGAAACAAAAAAATTGCTTTATCATGTAAAAAAACTACATTTTCAGGTGGCGAGTACTATGCGGCGATTGTGGAGAAAATATTGTGGTTGTTAGTATATTTGATTGAGTGTTTTAGTAATGGCATGTGGCTCATATGATTAATGTGAGTGTCTATGACATCCCTTTAAAAAAATACCACGTGTGGTCAGGGACGGATCTATGTAGAACATAGGGGGCAACTGCCCCCTATGGATTCTTCGATAATCATAATTTTTAAGGTTAATTTTAGAACTTTAATCATGGTGCCCCCACTTAAAAACTGAGAATGCCCCCAGCCCAGAAGATGGTGAAGAAAAAGTGAAGAAAAAACTGGTTTTATGAGATTCTTGAAGAAACTTTTTAGAGAAGAAAGATGATGGAGAGGAAGAAGATGTTAAAGTGAAGATGATAGTTTATTATAAAAATAAAAAAAATTACTATCACAGTGTCCGACAAATAAAACTACTGCCCATATGGTTTTTGTCTTCTTTCTTAGTTTTACAATGGTATTTGTCATTCTCTATAATTTTTCTAAAGATTTGTTTTTGTTAAAATAGTGGCTCACTTTAACCTCGAAACATGATGGTAACTTTATATTGATTAAAAGTGTTTGTAATCATGTAGCCAATATAAATGAGACTTTAGGTTGTATTTTTTGGTTGCTAATTTTTGTTATAGGTTGTTTTATTTCCTTTAAATATTAGTTGTGTTTTGCTCCATTTTTTCTTCAATATAAACTGCATTTTCTTGTTCGTTATAAAGTTTTAACATGCTTAATCGAAATTTTTGTTTATGTATTATCCAATCGCAAAAAAAAAAATTGCCCCCCACAACTAAGTTTTCTGGTTCCGTCACTGCCCCCCTCCCCCAATACGCTAAGGGTCAAAATGCCAGAGCGAGAGGTAATGGGGCAAAGAACAAACGCCTCATGTAGGTGGGGCGCATTGTTAAAAGTACACAATTTTTACTTAAACTTCATCATTCACTTTTGTATGAGTAAAGTGCTAGTAGATTTTCTTTATCAATATAAAGACGTCTCACAGTTAGGATACCATGAACATATCGTAAATAATGCTTACCTTTAGGCATTTGTTTTATTATTGATGCTATCTTAAGAGATAGTGATGTATTGATAGTACAAAAATTCACATTAAGGGATTAATTTCGTCTTTTTTTGATAAAGTATAGAGTCATAGGATGAAAACAAGTCTTAAAGACAAATGTAGAAATACTTTTTCCAACATGTTTTATTTACAAATAATTAGACTTTTTTAAGCACTTGAATGTGTTAGCACCCAATTTGGGCTTTTCTCATACTTAACGTGAAGGTAAGGAGGTTAACCAACCAATAGTACAAACCATTTAACCTTAGGCATATTGGTCACAGTACATCCAGAACCTATTGGGCTACTCATTAACGCATATAAACTTACTAACAAATGTTATTTATTTTTGAGACTATTCAAGATAATATGCGTAATTAGTTGTAAGATGTGCACGATAAGATGCTCATAGCTGACATTTTTTTTCTCTATTTTTTTTTTTGTTTGTTTAACAAGTTGACTTTTTTTTTATTTTTTTTGTAAATAATATTCCCCCCCCCCCCCCCCCAATCCTTATAAACTTGCTACACTTAATTTTTATGTAATTTTTTTTTGTTGTTTGTTATTTTTTTTTGTTACAAATTGCACGATAACTGAATTCCAAATTTTACATAGCCTTAATCTAGGTGATCCCTTATCTCATTTTTATTTAATCCTTGATCATGGAAAGTCTTCCACTTATCGTTCCAAATATATGTTATGTTGATATGTTTAAAGGAGTCCCTCTAGATTAATTCTTTACAATTATCTCATCTTTTTTCTATGTCGATGACGTGATCTTCCTTAGGGAATTGGTGTGATTCAAATATCAAAACCATTATTCGTGTGTTGGATTGTTTTTCCGTGATTAGGTTTACATTAATTGCAATAAAGCAAGATTATGGGTTATTGCTGTGGAAAACTCAAAAGGTTGATCTCGCCGCAGCTGACATTGGGTTCGCATGGTCGCTTAAATCCCTTTTTTCTTATCTTTGTGTTAAGTTGGTGGTCGTATGATGTGTACTAATATTTGGGAGTGATTTGACAACTATGAAGACTTATATGCAAAACTGATATCCCAACTAATGCCCTAGAGCCTCCTTTTATAGACTTAAGGAGTCCTAGTCGGCTTACAATACATTCCTAAGATATCTTAATCTTTTCTAAACATAAACATAATCTTTTAAATAAATACATTATGTATATCTTGTACATAAATATCTCAATACTTATCTTCACAAGTATTCTTGTTCTCTAAACAATCTTTATCTCTTTAATCCATCTTTATCCTCTTGACAGTAGAAAGTCTTCAAACAGTTGTAATCCTTTCACCAGCAGCACTAATAAACACAAGCAGTAGTAACATTAGTACTTGCAGTACTAATATATACTAACAGTAGTAACTTATACTAGCAGTCTTAACATTTACTACTAGCAGCACTAACTACTTAGCTTATATTTTAGTCTTCAACACTAAGTAGTCTTAACTTCAACTAACAGCAGTAACTTTATGCTATCAGTACTAATCTATACTAACAGTAGTAACTAGCAGTGGTAACATTATACTACCAGTACTAACCACTTAACATAATTTCCATTATGTACCTGACCAGTAGTAACTTCTAAGAATCCATGAAGTCTTTTAAGTCCCAACAGAGTAGATAGGAATATCGTCGATAAAGACAATCATAAATTTATCCAAAAATGGCTTGCACACGCGGTTCATGAGATCCATAAGTACCGCTGGTGCGTTCGTCAAGCCAAATGGCATAACTGACTCGCGTGATCTTACTCCTTTTTATATATAGATAAATATAAATAAATATAAATATATAACAAGAATCAAAATCCACGAAATCAATGTAACCGGAAGTAGTATAGAGTGTTTCCGGGTCGTTATGTCCCAACGAGGCTTGAATGGAAAATCGAATGACGAATTGATAATCGATGTTTAAATATGACAAGGAAATGATTGGGCACTAAACCTAATAAGCAAATGCACGAAAAGATAAGCAAGGAAAATAAGCTAGAGCATTCATAAAGGCTAGGAATGGTAAAAACACTAAAAACTTTTATACTAAGACGCAAATAAGCTCAAATAAGCTTAAGACAAACCAAATAAGCTAGTCTAACTCTAAATAAGCAAATTCAGCAAGCAATTAAACTAAGTTAAGCATGAGAAACTCAGCAGTACTAACAACAGTACTAACAGTTTTAACTAACAGTACTAACTTGGAGTTAGTACTGCTAGTTTTAACAAAACACAATAAAACAAGAAACAAGTAAATAAGCTAAAATAAATATTTAACTACCCCTAATAAGCACTCAGGCATAAGAATAAGCAACTAGACTAAACTAAAATGGCAAATAAGCTAAAAAGCTACAAACTGATATACTATTAAAATTGCTTGAAAAGGCAAATAAGCTAAAGTAAGCTTACTCCTAAAGACAGTGAACGAAAATGGTTTAATCTACTCTAAAAAGCTAAGCAAATCTTAAATAAGCAGAAATAATAAGCTGATAAGTTAAAATGAACTAACAATACTAACAGTTTTAACTACCAGTACTAACTTGGAGTTAATACTGCTAGCTTTAAGTTAGTACTGCTAGCTTTAAAAATCCCAAAAATAGAGCCAGCAGTAGGTTAGTACTGCTTGTTCCAAACACCCCTTAAAGTTTTCAAAAATCATTTGTCTTTTTATTTTAAGCTGAATTAAAAACAGATTATCAAATAACAAAATAAGGCACTTATAAGCAGGTTTTAATCAATAATAAGCACGTAATAAGCTAATCAATCTATCGTTTTAACTTCATAATGAAAGTTACTACTCCTAAGAAATGTGCACAAGTCACTTTTTAAACTAACAACTAAGCAAGATAAGCACTAAACATCATAATAAAGCATAAATAAGCAAATATAAGTAACAAATAAGCACTAATAAGCAGTTCTACAGTAAATAAGCAAAATAAGAAAAATAAAAACTTACAACTCCCTTGCTCAAAACAGGGTTAAACAAAGAGTCTACAAGCTCTAGCTTGTATAAAACAAGCTAGTGAGAGTCCATAAGCCCATCCAGAACTGGCTTATCATCCATAAGCTGTGGTATATTTGAGGTGAGATTTTTTTACTTTTTCTTAACTATTTAGCCTTTTTAGTTTACTTAATGAAAACAGCTTATAATTAAGCTTGAGTGAGAGCTTCTTAACACATTTTAAAACACAAAAAACTTAAGTAATTGAATTTTAAAAACTTGACTTTTTAACTCATAAACTTCAAACTTTCATTAATTCGTAAAAAGAGTACAAGGCAGTAAAATAAACTGGATAAAATGTTAAAATAAAAATTACAATAAAACTAAGATAAGCTAAGATTTTCTAAGATGCCTTCAAGGCTTACAAAAGGCTCTATTTATAGCCGAAGCTTTCATTCTTGGGTCTTCCAACTGTGCTTCTTTTGTGAGAGCTTCACTAGGTGTTTTTGTTGTGTGAGGGACTTGATAAGAGTAATCTCAGCCATTCAATCTTCTTGTGCTTCTTTTTGAGTCAATCTAGCCATCAAAATTACTTAGAAATGGTAAGGGATTGCCAACATGGCAATTATAAAGCTAAGGGGAAGATAGTGGATGAGGGGGAAATGTTTTATCCAGGATGTTGAATGGTTTGCAGGGTAAAAGAAGGTGAAGGGGACCCGTGAGTTGTTCTTGGGTTTTGTTGGGCGGGAAAGATGGTTTTGGGTAAGTTGACAGCTTTGGCCCCTCATCTCTTATAACTTCATTGTAAACTTCGCCCTTTTATGATACAACTTTAGGGGTTTGGCAGAACTGGCCCCTAAAGTTATACTTCACCCGGTATGCAATTTCAGCCCTTATAATACAACTTGAGGTTTGGCAATTTTAGTCCCTCAAGTTGTATTTTCTTCATTTGACTTTAGACTTTTTCGGGGTTGACTTTCCTGATGACTTTTTGACTTTGGCTTTGATTTGACTTTGTCTTTTCCATCCCGTGCTTGGTTTGGTCGTTTTTGGCTTTCTTTTTTTGTCCTTTTCTTGAATATCCGTTCCTGCACAATTCAAATGCAAAACATACAAATACAATGTATTTTTGGTACGTTTTTAGTCATTTAAGTCCGTTTTTGATAGAAAATGGTATGTGTAATTAATCACATACCAGATATCATCCTTCCTAATATGATGGATAGGTGGTTTTGGTCGTTATTAGGTTCTAGAGAGTTTTCAGTTGCAGTGGTTCGTAATTTCATCAATGACCATACTCTTGTAGATTATATTCCTAAAACCCGATGGATTAAGGCCGCCCCGAAGAAGATCAATATCCATGCTTGGAGAGTTAATATGGATAACCTTCCCATGCGTTTTAACCTCTCCCGTAGAGGTATAGATCTTGACACTATTTGTTGCCCTATTTGCAAAATGGCAGCCAAAACTACTAGCCACATTTTTTTCAATTGCCCTATGGCAAAAGACATTTATAAAATGATTGCTAGTTGGTGGGATGTTAATATGTTGGCGGCGTCTTCCTATAAAGAATCGTGTGCTTGGTTTATGTTTATTCGTCTTCAGGCCAAGCTTAAGACGTATTTAGAAGGTGTTTTCTACGTTACTTGGTGGACGATTTGGACTTTTCGTAACAAGTCTATGTTTGTGTCATCTCCTCAGACCAAAGATCATATTGTAGATGATATTGTGGCTTGATGTTTCTCTTGGTGTAGGGCTAGATGCAATTCAAATTTTAGCTGGGTCGATTGGCTTAAGAAACCTTTGCTTATTTCTTTGTAATCGTTTGTTTCTAGCGTCTTGCTAGTGTTTTAATAAAATCTGTTGTTAAAAAAAATAAAGTATTTAGTAATTTTTGCATGTACCTTGTGCAGCGTAATGTGTAAGCTAATGTTTCAGAGGGGAAGCAAATAAGAATTGCACAAGCATATATACTAATAAAGTATCTAGTGTTTTCTTTTTTGTTTTACCACGTAACCTGAGCTAGTAGTTTCTTTTTTGAATTCACCCTTTTTTGAAAACACAAACGTGCATCCGAATCGAAGTAGGAACAAACATCACCCTACATTTATGTGATGAGAAATCTGCGAACGTGATGTTCGATTGGAGTAGGACGAGCATTTTGTCTGTGTCCCACGGATGGCGTCACTTGTTGAAGCATAAACTAGTCGGGTGGGTTTTGATAACTCTCATGGTGCCGTTCGTCGTTATCCCGAGTCTTGAATATAGCTACAAACAAAGAAGAACCTGTTAGAAGGGGACTCGAGGCCGGAGCCTCAGGAACCACCCTTCGAATCAAAACCTTGTTGTAAAGGGTTTTGCATAGTATCATATGTATGATGTATGTGTAAGTAGTGAAGTATAAGAGATGATAACTTACCTTTAATGAATAGATACATGTGTATTTATAGTGCCTTGGATCCTAGGTGAAGTGTAGTGAAGTTGTGAAGCGTAGTAAAGTTGTGAAGTGAAGTAGTGAAGTGAAGATAAGTTGTGAAGTGTAGTGAAGTTGTGAAGTGAAGTGAAGTTGTGAAGCGTAGTGAAGTTGTGAAGTGAAGTGAAGTAGTGAAGTGAAGAAAAGTTGGAATGAGTAATTGTGAATTTTGTAAGTAGTGCGGTTAGTATTTTAGTCCTCAAAATACAAAAGTTGTGGTAGATTGGTTCTAGCTAGGATTAGAACTCGACATTTTGCTTGGTGTCGGAAATCAGTGTAAGCTTAGTTGTGTACGGTTTTCTCCGCCTAAAGGGAGCTTGTTGACATAGTGAAGAAAACTCTTGAGTTTGGTGCTCGGGGAGTGGAGTAGGGCGAAGAGGTGCTTCATTACCGAACCACTATAAATCCTTGTGTTGTGGTTTGATCTTTCTAACTATTATCTCTTATCTTGCATATTTATTTCATATCTTGTTATCACTTATTTATTTAGTTATATTGTTCATATTGTTCACATAAAGTCGAATCTTAGTTTTTGTAAACAAACTATAGATTAAATTAAAAAGCGGTAAACTATTCGAACCCCTTCTAGTTTTCCACACGGTTTATGTTTTTTGTGTTCTGCGGTTTATACTTTAACAGGGGTTTCTCATTGCGGTTTATGTCATTTTAAGGAAGAGAAACTATGCCCAAAATTTGTCATATTCCTGCGGAATATGACAACATATCCAAGATTGAGTCAAGAAAGAGACAAACAGAAATGAAGAATAAGACGACAGACTCAACATCAAAACCCACATCAATCGAATACAACAACCATATCTCAAAACCAAAACCACATTAACAACAATTACATCACCAACAAATCCATCATATAATACTTAATCCCTTCGTTACAATAACACATCTCATCCCATCTCCTAACCTCCATCAAGACTCGAATTAAAATGAAATATAATATCTCAGTTTCATCTCTTTTCGTGTTCAAATAAACCATGATCTTATAAGATCATACACGAGAATGATAACACATCACTGATCTTAAAATATAAAAGAACAACTCTTCTCTTTTATATACGAAAATAAAGAAAACAATTAACAAATATGTTATAGTCCTTCCTTGCTTCGTTTAATGACTCAAGTAAACCTACCCGAGACCCTAAAGGATCTTGATGCTTCGTGTCTCAACTGCACTGATAAAACATTATGATGTGGAAGCTACGTCTGATTTGAGTTGGAAATATATGAATGGTTGCTGTCGTTTTCTTGATAGAGAGCAATAAGGGATGAATTGATTTACTCGTTTGTTTAAGGATAGTAAGATGGAGTTATAAGACTTGGAAGTGAACTGGTTTTGTTTAAGAAAGAAAATAGGGGTGGAGAAAAAGTAATGAGGGATTAGGGTATGTAATGTGAGTATAATTAGGGTTCTGTGATTTATATATCTCTAATTTGGGATGGGCCGATTACTTTTTTTTGTGATGGACCAGGTTATATTATTTCAAATGGGCCGAGTTTTGCAATTGCTAATAGGTCGAGTATTCATTTGGAGTGGATTGGGTATTAGTTTTTGTGGTAAACTTGGTTCTATCATTCTTGGGCCGAGATTGGTTAAATGATGTGTTAGTTTAATATTGAGTGGGCCGAGTTTGCTGTTAATTGGATTAATTATGTTAAGTATGGACTAGTGTTATCGGATTAGCCGGGAATTATAACATTCTCTTGTCGGATAAAGTATAAAATACCGGGTTTTATTACTTGGATGGGTCGTGCTTATGTTTTATTTTTTGAGCCCGATATTTGTTAACTATCATAACACATCAAAAAATCACGAACAACAACACAACAAACACAATACATTACACTAAAAACGATCCTTATCAAAATATTCATCTTCACTCTTAATGGCTCTTATTGATTTTTTAAGACTACGGGGTTCTTATCCGATGTTATTTATTTGGTATTGAAGTAGGCTTTCACGAGGCGTGTACTTATTTCGTCTTCGATTTTTTTTCTTTTTACACAACGAAGATGACTTGTTCGGGCATATACGGTTTGTGATGAAGACTTGGATATCTAGTTGCTTTTGTGATTCAAAGTAACTATTACTTTAAGGAGTTACATTGTAGTACTCAGTGTCTCACGCAGTTGAGGAGGTTTCAAAAGGTGTTGTATTTTTTATATACTTTTGGGTGAATATATGGTACTTAGAGATTTGCCTTTGCATCGTTCTTTGTCATACGGATAGTACAAGCGTAAGTCACAAGTCTGGGATTTTGCTTTATTCTCGGGTTTGTTTCATCGGGTTGTCTCCATCAGTGGTCATTAGTATTAGCCTACAGAATAGATAAGGGGATTTAGATCGGGTTGATCAAGAGAGAATTTGTTAAGAGAGTACGATTTGACATCTTCTCACAAAGTATTTCTTATGCCATCACCGGTATATAAAGCTAAGTGAGCAGTTCCAGTTGATATACGATGTACACATGTGTAGGATGATTCCTCAGTTAGTCATCATCCTGAAGGAAGAAATGTGTACATCCGGTACTTAGTTAATTTTTTATGTTAGCGTTTTAATGTTTCCATTTCGACTACACAGAGGGATAAATTGCTTACACTCAGGACTTAGTTGATTTTGGTGTAGCAATTTATATCAGTACTTTCCTAGAGGGAGAAAGGTGCATTTCCGGGTCTTAATTGATTTTGGTGCTACGGTTTCGACTTCGTAAAAGGGATAAAGTGTGTGCTTCGAGACTGGAATGCTTCCTAAGTGAGTCGATGTTGATGATATCATCCCTTCCCACAGAGTATCCTAAATGAGAAAGGAGGTCTTTGAGAAGACTTGTGTATTAATTCTTATCAGCCTTAGGGGTGTCTGTTTGGGAGGGAGCTGAAGAAAAGGATATTGCACAAGAAGTTCAGAGCATAATTCATATCAAAGCCGAAGTATTTGGATAAGAGAACTTTAAGGATGACAAATGAGAAGCACATTCTGGACAACTTCGACATGACCAGAAGTGCAGGAAAATGAAGCTTTTTCAAGACATGCAGCTAATTCAAAAACTTCGAGATGACCAATGAAGAAAGCTTTTGAAGACGTGTCAAGAAGTTATGAGCAAAAATCCAATCAAGATCGGGATCTTCGGTAGAGAAAACTTCTATGTCATCCTCTGCAGTATGGTTATTGTATGTTCGTCTGCTAGCTAAAGAAATAAAGCTGGAGTGTTCAAGTGGATCAAGGTCTTTGAAGACAATCTCAAGGAATACTAGACTTCATTCTTATCATTTTTCTTTATTTTTGCTTGTAGGAAACATTGTAACCAATTCACGTGTGACACCATCTTGGAGGGAGATTGTTAGCCTTACTATTTTATAAAGCTGACGTCTTACACGTGAATTGGACTAGCTATTGACACTGCGTATAACACGCAGAGGGTATAATTATGAAAACTAAATATTTAGCTTTTCTTTCTAGATAAATACCCTCAAGCTCCTCTATGAGGGGTGTTGATGAATCATTTGTGTAATCTTTTCTAAATAAAACACATATTTCATCCACCCCCTATCTACTTTCTCTCACTAGAAAACATCATGATATATCTTATGATCTTTGATCATCCAAGACCTCCCGAAGGTGGTTTTGAATCACGTTACACATATATTATATGTAGTGTTGTATGATCTTATAATTTATTTTACGTTCAATTAAACCGATGAAATATTTTTTGAGTTTTTACTGATTAGCTTTAGTTTTTAGGTTTATAGCTAAGATTTACAAAAACAATTACTTTATGAATCCAAGTTGTAATAACTATAATAAACAATATTAGTTGGTGTTTTAAGTTAGTTTTAACTATGTTGTAACTAGCATTAGTCATTACACTTCAATTTATCAAAATCAAACGTAGAAAAGTTTATGGAAAAAAAGTTTTCGGTAAATTTTTTAATAAGAAGTCATGACCCGGCCGAGTTTATCAAACCTGGTCAACAAAAAACCATCGGTTCAATCCGGTTCTCAAACAAGCAAAAACCCGGTCACATCCGGCCCGGTCTCCAAGCCGGTTCACGGGTCAACCGGTTCAACCGGTCGGGTCAACCCGGGCTTTAAAACATTGGTTTTTTGATCATTAATCATTATAAGCAATTAAGGTAATCCGAATTCTATTTGAGAAGGGTATCGCCAAACGTTAGTTTTTGGTCAATACCACCAAGAGTTTTTTCTAGTAAATCAAATTCCTCATGTGCTAAACTAAAAATCCTTTCTAGCTATATTAAGTATCAACGGACAATATTTTACAAAGGTTGGTCGAGCAATCGGTTCGCGGATCGACCTTTTTTTTCAAAAACCGACTTCCCGTTATCTAACCTGTTCCCGATTCAAACGGTCGGATTAACCCAGATTTTAAGCACTGTCAACAGATGCTTCCTTCAACGAACACAATTAGACTAATCCTTTTTGCTTGTATGCTTGCTTTTCGTTTCATATTTGTATAAAATCTTTGTCTGTGTTATTGCACTTTTGCACACTCATTTTTCTTGAGCAACTCTCATATGCACACTTACATTGGTGGGAGGTCTTTTGAAGTAGTCTATTTACTTTTGGGTTTTTCCTGAAGATAGAAATAAGATATGCTTACATTTCATCTCTTCTATACATGTTGCGACGAGATTTTGCTCCAACATAATTGGGTATGATGTTGTTTTTGTTTTAGGATTTTTTTTTTTTGAGAAAGGTTGTTTTGGACTTGACAATACCATAGTGGAAAACACAGGGTGTTGCTAATAACACTCGAGACATTTGATTGAAATGTCCACTTGACAGCCATCACTTTATCAATCAATGGTTTATACTTTATTTGCCGTTCAAAAAAAAATGGTTTTTACTTTATTTATTATTATTTTTACATGAAAAATATATTTAAATAACAACAAAATGATAGAAAGTTATACTCCTATATACCAAGTGGGATACAACTTTCAGTATACACATAAATATTTATTTGTTAACTTTAAATTACACGTTCATTATACAAGAATTATTTCCCACTTGTTTTTTAATATATTTATCTTTTATAAAAGTTTAATGATTTAGGTTCATTTGGATACAAAGTTTTTTGTGGATACTAGGGGACATTCTCACACCCTTCATCTTCATCTTCATCTTATGGATAAGATTAAAACCCAAAATATTTAAACCTTTTTTTTCAAATCTTAATATCTCATTAAACGTTAATCGTCAAGCGAAAAAATTAAACCATCCGGACAAGCATTTAATTATCTTTCTATAGATATCCACTTTGATATACTTTCGACAAAAAAATTTTTTCAAGTTTTTGTCACGTTTTTTTCAAATTTTTTCACCTTTTTTTCATGTTTTTTTTCACTTTTTTCACTTTTTTCCCACGTTTTTTCACGTTTTCTCATTTTGATATACTTTCGACAAAATTTTTTTTTCGTTTTTTTCGTGTTTTTTCATATTTTTTTCGACTTTTTCTCGTTGAAACTTGCATGAGAATCATATATGATATTTAGATTTACTGTTAAATCATATATGATGTTAGTGTTAAATCATATATGATAGTGTTATATCATATATGATATTAGTGCTATGTCATATATGATAGTGTTATATCATATATGATATTAGTGCTATGTCATATATGATATTTAATTTTAGTGTTAAATCATATATGATATTAGTGTTATATCATATATGATTTTTAATGCAAATTTCAACAACGGAAAAAAACGAGAAAAAAACGTGAAAAACGGAAAAAACGAAAAAAAACTTTTTCACGGAAAAACGTGAAAAACGTAAAAAAAAGGTGAAAAACGTAAAAAAAAGTGAAAAACGTGAAAAATCTGAAAAAAAACGTGGAAAAAAGATGAAAAAGACGTGAAAAAAACGTAAAAATTTTTTTTGTCGAAAGTATATCAAAGTGGATATCTATAGAAAGATAATTAAATGCTCGTCGTGATGGTATATTTTTTTTTTGGCTTAAAAGGATTAACGGTTTATGAGATATTAAATTTTTAAATAAAGGTGAGTAATTAAATGCTTTTAATTTACAACCATGATTTTCTTTTTAGATGGATGATGTGGATGGTCCCCTAGTATCCAACCTTTTTTGGTTTATCAGATTATAACTCGTCTAAAGTGTATAATAATTTAACATTGAAATGTGTTCTTAGATATTGAAATGATTAAAATATATTTATCTACATTGAAAATGATAAATTTGATTATTTGATCTCCATATCAATAATTCTATATATAGAGCTTATATGTGCATTTGTTGGTAAATTAACTCCATTATCATTTTCATTATATATACAAATAAAGAAAGATTTTTTAATCAAAAGATGAGTTGGAGGGAGCATTTTCAAGTTAATATTGATGAAAATGAAATGTACGACGAACACAATTACTTCAATAACAAGGAATCGATATTCGAGACCAACACGGTATGTTCATATACATTTTTGAAACTTCATGCGAGTTAGATGCATAATAAGTAGATCAATTATACAAATGCTGATGTAGATATAATTGTTAATGATATTTATATTTTAGGTGTTTAGTTCTCGTGATGAGTTGCTATATAATTGAGTATACACAAAATGGAATATTATACATATAATATGTTTCCACTTGACAATTGCACGCATCAATCAAGACGTCAAGACTGTGAATGGCTTAAACTATAATTCAACTTGTTAGATGTATTAACTTTCGAAGCTATACAACTGAACCTGATGGAACCCTTATAAGATTTGGAGTTTATCATTTTCAGGAATAACCACAAGCGGATAAATGAATTTGTTCAAATCTGGAACAACTCACTGATGCAGTATGTGGTGTTAAAGAAACAGAAGCTTGACGGTCTACTCAATATCGACATTATGGTAATACACATTTTGTAAACGACTTGACCCAAAAAAATGTCAAACCACACGATATCTTATCGACAATAAAAAAACAAAATAGTGAAAACGTGTCTACGTTAAAAACTATATACAACGCGCGCTACAAATTTCGTATGATGAGAAAAGCTGGAAAGACGGATATGCAAGGAGTCATGTCTTTATTAGAAAGAGAAGGATACGTTTCTTACATTAATCCTAATGAAACAACAAACGAGCTAGAAGATTTATTTTTTGCACATCCGCAATCAATAAATATATGGCGGGCATTTCCACACGTGTTGTTGATGGACGCGACATATAATTAGCAGTTCATGTATCCCCAACTACCTACCGCTGCCTTGTGATTGTCGGAATTAACCCAATATGACATTATGTGATAGCATTTGTATTACTGCATACGGAAAAGACCGCATAACTACGAGAGGGCTGTTACGCTGACAACAATCGCTCATGGAATTGATGCATGTTTCCACGTGTTATCAGTCAATTTTTTTTTTTAGACAGAGATTTAGCGCACCATAAACGCTAAACTCTTAATCCAGACGCCCAAAAGGGATTAACTCCCCTTACATGGCATCTCAATAGAAGTGTTCTAGCTAAATGCAAAGGCTTAATAAAATCGAATAAAGGTTGGTTTAATTTTAACCAAATGTGGAGTGCACTAATTTATTCTGAAACAGAGGAAGCATACGCGCGTAATCTAGAACAACTTACAGAAACTGTGGTCGACTCTCCAAGTCTTATATTTAATATATTTCATAATGAATTAAAACTAGTAGTCTTTTTGCATTTTATAGGAATGAAATGGAAATTTATTATATTTTGCAGGTGAAATTACTATATTTAAACACACATTTGGTTTACACGACATAAAAGGCTATTTGTAGTAGCTTGGACAAAAGAATATCTTCACTTTGGTAATCACACTACTAGCAGAGTTGAGAGTCAACATGCAAAGTTAAAGTTGTACTTGGATTCATCACAATCAGATTTAGAGAGAGTAGTGTCATATATTCATGAAGTTGTTAATTCACAAGTCACAGGCATTAAAGCAAGCATCCAAGAAAGTAGAATGGTCATGCGGCATCGTTACAACATACCACACTTTCAAAATCTAAATCGATTCATTTCACTTTATGCACTTGATATTATTTTTCATGAATTCCAGAAGTGTGGAGATGTCGAAATTTATGAAAATTGTAGGTGTCAACTCCGTACAAGTTATGGGCTACCATGTTCACATGAGCAAGCAATGTATTTGTTTAATGTCAGCCTCTACCACTTGACGTGGTTGATGCATTTTGGAAGAAGCTTGATTTTTCACCATGCATATCTTTGGGTGACAATCAGGATTGTGAAGCCGAGCTTGAAAAGTTAAATGCAGAGTTCAACAAGCAATTTGGGCTACCATCAACAACTTCGGTTCGTGATCCTCCTTCAAAAAAAAACTACTACGTGTAGCGTCCTCACTTCAGAAAAACCCATGTTGAGCCCGCCTAAACCAGTAATCATATCGATCAACTATTTCCAAAACAAACAAGACAATGCATAAATTAATCAGTTTCCAAGGAATGTTTCATGCTTTTATTTAATAGGTACAATATGTCAAAGCAGATTGAAATTGTGTATTTCGAGGCGACAGCTTTCGGTGCTCTTGGCCTTCGCATATAAGGATGAATGACCCACCATTCGATAATCGTTATACCTGGCAAGAGTTGGGCATAATGCACATCAACAATATGGTCAGCATGTTTGGCGTCGATGGATACCAAACATGTTTAGAAGATCGCTAAATTTCTTTAACATTGATTGAATGTCACCGATATCAGAGGATGAGTATGCCGGAATTGGTATTCATGATTGCTTCACATTTCAATGTGATTCTACATACCATAACCAATTTAGGTTCTCAAACGTACTTACCACCTAATCGTTCGAGTCCTCTGCCAACATTGTCAACATAATTTTATTCTCTCAGGTTTTGTTAATAAAGGTCATATAGTCAGACTCATATTCTTAAATGAAGGATACCCGGTGCCCACAGTTGCGACACAATGGTTTCGTTTCAAGTCTGATTGCGCAACTTCATGGATCACTCCTTACATGGAGCGGATAAACAATTACACTGAGTTATTAAATCGCACTTTTTATTAAGATTGATAAAATGCAATAATTACTTTTTATTTTTGTATAATTGAATTGTCAAAATTTATATAAATGTAGGCGAATAAACAATTACATAATAATGGGTGAGATATTACTATCAAGATAATTAATTTTTATTATAAGTAAAAACAAAAGGCTGAAGAGTAACATAAAGAAGTATACCACGTTATAAAAATGAGAAGATACAATAATATGTTTCCACTTGACAATATTATTATACATATAATATATTTTCACTTGACAATTGCACACATCAATAAAGACGTCAAGAGTGTGAATGGCTTAAACTGAAAACACAAATTGTGATAAACATTGTCGTATGTGTCATAGATATTAAACAATAATTTAGTAAAGTTTTAAGGAAAAGATAGTCAAAAACAGGTATTTCCAAATCTTCAAATGTTTTTCATCTCTTATAAAGCATTTATAACTTGGGACCTATATATATCTATACTACTATATAAAGCATTTATAATGTGGGACCCATTAAAAATTAAGATAAGGAGGTGCAATCTTGACCATCCATCTCATTTTTGGGAATCACATCAAAAAGTGACATGTGTCACATTTTGATTAAAAAATCACTTTTATTTTCAAATTGAAATATCTTTTTATCAATTTAATTTTATTATGATCTAATTTCACCATATTTTTTAAAATTTTGTGCTCTTTAATTTAACATACATTTTGTTATATTTTATAATTTTTTTGTTTTATACATTTTTAGTGGGTTTATTTTATGTTGATGTATATTTTTTACAACTTTAACCTTAATTAAATATAAACTTGATACGTTAAAACTATATACTTTCGGAGAGTGTGTTGTCTCTTTACATGCGAGAATAATGATGTTAATATGGTGTTGCGGGAAAGCTACGGGAAACCCAAACGAACACATACATTTAAAGTGTTGTGAAACGAAATTAATAAGCGGGTAGGAAATTGCGTGAAGAGTTGAGTTAGTAAATTTTCTATTACCGCCGCTATGCGCGGGTAACCAACTAGTATATAGAATTCAAGTTGGTTTAGTTTTTGAATGATTCTGCCTTTGTAGACTTTAATTTCTTTGTTGTCCTTGAAAGTATATAACGTAATATTAGAGTAAATTGCATAAATCGTCCTTAAAGTTTGGCCAAATTGCATGTTTCGTCCCAAACGTTACGAAAGTGCAATGATCGTCCATGTGGGAAACCTTTGGTGCAAGTATCGTCCATGTGGGGAAACCTTTGGGCAAACCTTTGGTGCAAATCCTTGCACTTTCGTAACGTTTGGGACGAAACATGCAATTTGGCCAAACTTTAAGGACGATTTATGCAATTTACTCGTAATATTATTTTCGTTTAAGTATGCATTATGCCAATTGTAGTAGTCTGTTGGGATAAGTCAAGTTACTCAGGTGAGGCCAGTTGAAAGTATTTTATAACAAAGTCTTTTAGCTATATATTATTTATATGACATTTCCAAATTATTTAAAGTGAGACGAGTATGGTGTTAAGAAAGTGGAGGTTGACATAACTTACTCGATCAAAGTCTTACAATTTTTTTAAAGACTTTTTTTAAAATGTGTCGCTCAACTACCTGTTAATGGAGTTTAAAACTTTGTTATATTTGGTTTCATTGTGTTTACTGATTTTTCTTTGGACGAAAGAAATGTGAGATAAGGACCATTTGAGTAACATACCCTTGGTTATCTGTATATTCTACGCTATGTGTAAGAGCATATTGCCATATCAGATATAGCACTAGGAAAATAAATTTCATATTACGAAAGTGCTTAGAAATTACAGTGAGAAAGCCTTTAATCTTGCGGAACCGAACATATCTGTAGCGTTAACAAAATTTTAAAACGACTCAAAATCCAATAAATTGCCAAATCTGTTGGTGTTCGGGTCTTGATAATTATAGATTGCCGGATAAATTCTTGAATCGTGTATAGTTCACTTTCCGAATACAATATTTCGACCCTATTTGTGCCTTGGGTTACACGAAATTTGTATTGAGATAAGACAAGAAAATACTCAAAATTTAGGCACAAGAAAAAGAGCAAAACATGGAGAAGATTGTATGTGTTGTGATGATTCTTCATGTTCTTCATAAAAGACCAAATTTCTTGTTTATGTATAATAAACAAATGGTAGTTGTAGGGAAAAGTTGTGTCTCTTGGTGAAAAGTCACACCTATTAATAAATGGTCACAACCCTTCAATTACTTTCTGCAACGAATTTGTGACAGTTAAAACTGTCACTAAATGCAGCTCATTGAAGGCATATGTCCATTAGCGACGACCAGTTTCTGTCACTAATGCAAACAGTCATATCTTTTGAACCATTGCAACACTATGGTGACGAATGGATTTCTGTCACTATATAAAATTTCCAAGGTGTTTACCCCTTGATATACATTCACAACCTTTACCATTATCGTACTTGAAATCAAGTTAATAGTTTATACAAGCGTGCACTCCACACCTCTGAACTCGTATTATAACGTAACTTGAAATCCATTTGGTCTCGGGTAAATCACTATTACACAAAAATGATTGATGACACTAAAATCACCAACAATCCTCCCCCATTTTAGTGTAATCTTTGATTTCCCAAACAATAAAAACAAATCAAACTCATGCATAAATGAAAATGTCTTTCGATTAAATTTTCATCTTAGTATACTACACATTCTAAATATTCGAGAATCAGGGTGTCGAAACGATTGAACCCGTCAACCCATTTGAATACTTGAAGATAGTATACACACAAGTTTTATCTCCAATGTTTATACTTGACGCTTTACCAGCCATACGTCCATATCCATTCATAAGCATATAGGAAGCCAAGCCCAAGCTTCTTGAAGCGGCAAACTTCATCACTTTATCGTTATTTTATCAGTGTTATAACGATAAAGTGATGTGAGTTGGAGTAGTGATCAAGAAATATATAAACACAATTTCTTACTTTCGCACTGGGCCGGTACGGGCCGGTAGGGCTGTCTGGGTGGACTACCACCGGCATCCCCACCGTGTGATCTAGGAAATACGCACGCCATCTGTAAAATAACAAGTACAAGAACACACAGTTTCGTGGACCAATTAATGCTAATACACAAATTCATATAAATATACACATTTTAACATATAAAAACAATTCCACTCAAATAAAAAATACACATTTAAACATATAAAAACAATTCCATTCAAATGCAAAATTACACATTTAAACATATAAGCACCAATTTAAATGTAAGCTTATGAGCTTATATGATTTCGGCTTATATATCATAAGCACCAATTTTCCGAAATCAAAAAAGCCAGAAAATTGGGGCTTATGAAAATATAAGCCGAAATCAAATATGCTCATAAGCTTACATTTAAGCCGAAACAAACCTGTGGTTGACCGCTGTTGACTTTGGTTGACTGCGGTTGACTGCAGTTGACTTCGGTTGACTGCGGTTAACTGCAAGGTTGCCGCCGGTGGTTGCTGCTGCCGCCGGTGGTTGCTGCTGCCGCTGGTGGTTGCTGCTGCCGCCGGTGGTGGTGGTGGCTCTAACATACACATTATCAAATAATAAAACAAATTAACCTACTAATAATCAAAAAATAAACAAATTAACAAAATAAAACAAACAAACCTCTATATCAATTAAGGGTTTAAAACCAACCAAACAAGGGTTTAAGAATTATTAATTAGAGGATTAAAGAAAAAGAATTAAACTAATAGAAGAGGAGGAGTGGTGGTGGCTGCGGT